>CAUYPK010082731.1:0-54761 GCA_963574355.1 Loris lydekkerianus
GAAGGAGGGTGAATGGTGAGAATACACTTGTGGTGCATCTTACAATGGTATATGTGAAACTTAGTAAGTGTAGAATGTAAATGTCTCAACACAATAACTGTGAAATTGCCAGGAAGGCTATGTTAACCAGTGTGATATAAATGTGTCAACTGGTCTGTGAAACTAGTGTATGATGCCCCACGATCATACCAATGTACATAGCTATGATTTAATAAAAAAATAAATAAATAAATAAAATAAAATAAAATGGACGAAAGAGAGGAAGAAAGGAGTAACTAGCCCACAATTTCAAACTGAAACCAGGTGATCTTCATTAGATTTCAAGGCTGGCAAAGAATGCTCTGTGACTCAAGGCTCTGCCCTCCAGACCCACTGCCCCAGCCTCTGCATCCACAGCTCAAGCTTCTAGCCCCACACACTGGGCTTTGGTTTCCAGTCCCAGGGATTCACTCCAGGGTCCTCCAAATGTATTTATCAAATACCCCATCTTTATTCTTAGTTTCTTCTCAGTTGATTGAGATTTACAAGTCATATGCTTACTCTCCTCTCTGTGAGAGAATACTCTGACCTTCTGATCCTTTTAAGTCTCTAGTCTGTTTGTTCAGCTTTTCTATTGGCTTTGTATTCAGAATTTTTGCATTTTTGCAATCTGGTTAGGCTGAGAATTTTGCAAATCATTAAATCTTGATTCATTTTAGGTAAATACTCTTTCCTCAATTTGTCTCTTTCCTTTCACATTTTACTATAAGAAATAAGGAGAAACTGGGCAAAATCTTGAATGCTCCTACTGGAAATCTCCTTAGCTCGCTATCCAAGTTCATCACTTACAAGTTTTGCTTTCCATTTCTTTCTAAGTTCGGGTCAGAAGTGCCTTGATCATCTACATTTTTACCAATAGGCTGTTCAAAGCAATCTTGTTTTTTTCTGTCATGCACCTTGAGGTCATTCCAGCTCTGCTCATTACCCATCTCAACAGCACTTCCACATTCTCAGGAATTTGGTACAGCATCATTCCATACTCAGTGCCAAAATCCACTTACTTTTCCTGCAGCTACTTTAACAAATTAGCACAAACTCTGTGGATTAAAACAACAGAAATTAATTCTTCACAGAAATTTATTCTTTCAGGAACACAGAAGTGAAATCAGAGTACTGGTCTGAAACCATGGTGTTGATTCTTATCACGCTTTCTCTGGAGGCTCTGGGAGAGATTCTACTCCTTACCTCTTCCAGCTTCTGATGACTGCTGAGGTTCCTGGCTTGTGGCCATATTATCCACTCTTCAAGGCCAGCATTTCAAATTTCTCTCTGCTCCATCTTCACACTGCCTGTTTCCTCTGTGTGTGTGTGCAATCTCTTTGCTCCTATCCTCTCTTATAAAAAAACATTATAAGGCCCTAGATAATCAAGAGTAAATTAAAAAAAAAAAAACACTCAATGTAATCACATCTACAAAGACCCTGTTTTCCATGTAAGGTAAAATTTACAGGTTCCAATGATTAGGTTTTGATATGCTATTGGAAATTTAAAACATAGTGTCTCACATTGCACTCAAAATAACTCAACAGCCTTAATTGTTGCTATGATTGTTGTTTTCCTATTTCTCCTGAGGAAAGAACACAATAAGCTCTCACTCACCACTGCCCCAACCTTCTGTGTCTTAATAAGCAGCATTACCAAATGATTAAGTCTAAAACTTAGGCATTATTATAAAAATTTCCCTCCTTTATCTACTACATTTAATCCATCGGCAAGTATCTACCTCTGTTTTTCAGTTCTACCATTGCTCTCCAACTATGACCATTTCTCTCCTGCACATCAGCAGTACTCTTAACTGGCCCCAGCTTCCACTGTTGCCTCCTTACAACTCACTGCCCACCCCACCCCACTATGATATATATACAAATACATACATATATACCTATTTCTATACATAAATGTACATATTATTTATATCCCTATATATAAATATATAATATTTATATACAGGGATACTATATATACATATATATATATATATATATATATATATATATAGCATGTGTATATATATGTGTGTGTATATATATATATAAAATAGACATATAATACATGTAAATATATATTATATATAACATAGCTGCAAATACATACATATATACACATGTATATACAGTGACATTATATATATATTATATATATAATATATAAGAACTAACTGGGTGTTGTGGTACCCACCTGCAGTCCCAGCTATTCTGGAGACTGAGGCAGGAGGATCTCTTGAGCCTAAGAGTTTGAGGTTGCTGTGAGCTGTGATGAAGACACAGCATTCTACCCACGGTGACAGAATGAGACTGTATATATATGCTATATATATATATATATAATACAATATATTTTTTCATGTCATATTAATAATTATAACTTTAATACAAATTATTGGAAAAAAGATACAAAATATAGTATTTTTAATCCAATGTACCTACTGTATAACACCAGTACAGATATGTTGTCAAGAGTCATAGTACTATCAAAATGACCGCACCTTTGAATATAGATCTTCCTTTTAAACTAATAAAAGTCAGATATGTGCAAGAAAATTTATGCATAAGACATTTGTTATATCATTATTTATAAAAAGGAAAATTAAAAACTATGACCCTAGAGGACTGAATGAATAAATTATGTTACATCCACGCGCTGAAACGGTACATGGCTAAAGTCATGACTTAGGAAAACATCCTATGCCATTAGCAAATCCTCATGATAAGAAGCCAAAGCAGTATAAACAATTGTAATGTGCCTTCTGTTGCCAATTTAGTGAGACACACCCATATAAAAACACACTTCTAAAAGTAAATTGACATATACAAAGAATTAATAATGAAAGTATTAATGGTGAGTCGCATTCTCTTAGTATTTCTCCTTTCAAAATTCCCAATAATCATGCACTATTTCATATATTAGCAATATTAGCAATTTATACTTGCTAATGAAAAAAACTAAGAAAATCTGTGCATATTTTTAAAATAGCTAATAAAAGATTAAAAGAAGCCCTTACAGCAGTGGTTCTCAACCTGTGGGTTGTGACCCACAGGAACTATATTAAAGGGGCATGGCATTAGGAAGGTTGAGAACTACTGCCTTATAGTATTAGAATACCAGAAATTTTCATGTAAAAAACTGAATGTTTTTTTCTTTATTCTGGTATAAAAGGGTAGGATAATTAGATAAGTAGAAGGTAAGGCAAAGAAACCATACAAGAGTTGATTATCTCTAAAAGTTTTGTAGTAGAATCCCTAGTGTTTTCCAGATATACGATCATGTCGTCTGCGAAGAGTGAAAGTTTGATCTATTCTGACCCTATGTGGATACCCTCGATGGCCTTTTCTTCCCTAATTGCAATGGCTAAAACTTCCATGACAATGTTAAAGAGCAATGGAGACAATGGGCAACCTTGCCTGGTTCCTGATCTAAGTGGAAATGATTTCAATTTAACTCCATTCAATACGATATTGGCTCATGACATTTTATTTATTTTTTTTGAGATGAAATATTTCATATATATATATATTTATATATATATATTAATATAATGGTACAAATGATTAGGTCACAAGTTTGCATTTCTTAGGTAAAGTTCAAGTTGTAGTTGAGCCCTTTACCCAAGGGTGTGCTGTATACCTTACATTAGCAGGTCTCAACCTGTGGGTCATGACCCGCAGGAACTGTATTAAAGGGCCACAGCATTAGGAAGGTTGAGAACCACTGCCTTACACTGTGCACCTTAGGTAAGAGCTTACCAATCACTTTCCCTCCCCTTTCCTCTTCCCTAACACCTCTCTCCCCTCCATTTGAATGTAATTGTGTTTTTCTCTTATGTGGGCATATATTTGTTTATCTATTGGTTTCATATTAGTATTGAGTACATTGGATACTTGGTTTTTCATTCTTGTGATACTTTGCTAAGTAGAATGTTCTCCATCTCCATCCAGGTTAATACAAAAGATGTGATGCCTCCGTCTTTTTTGTGGCTGAATAGTATTCCATAGTGTACATATACCAGTTTATTAACCCACTCATGATTTGATGGGCACTCGGGTTGATTCCACATCTTGGCAATTGTGAATTGAGCTGCAATGAGCATTCTAGTGCAAATGTCCTTATGGAGAATGTTTTTTTTCTTCTGGGTAGATGCCTAGTGATGGGATTTCATTTTATTATAGCAGCTCCAGATAACCAAGACACCTCTTTATTGGTAACAACACAAGTAAAAATAGCCTAAAAGTACTGAATATCGACTGGATTGGACATGGTGGGTCCCACACATGCCACAGGAACATGTGTACACAGGAACCCAGTAAGGCCTGACCCTGACCACACAGCTAGGGAGCCAATTCTAGAGATGTGAGAACTACAGGTTGCCCAGGAAGGATGTGCAGATGTCGTATTCTGAACTTGGATTTTTCTGCCCTTAAAGCCAGTGCTGCCAACCCTCCATGGCATTCTGCTGGCAAAATTTTCTAAAATAAAGAGGTTTTGTGAGGGATGCTTAGATGGAGCCAGGAGGCCGGCGGGTTGGGGACAGCCGCCTCAGCCTCCTTCGGGCCACACTTTCCTGACCTGGATCACTTCCTAAAACAGTTTCATTTGACAAATGAGTATGAGGCTCCCCTGGAAGCAGCCAACATTGGCAGAGATGACACAATTAGCATTTCAAAGTGTTCATTTTAATTTTCCCCTTTGCCAGGGTAAGAACAGACACAAAAATGAGCTCCCTCCTTTCTATCTCAGCCCAGGAGGGGTCTTTATAGAGAAAGCAATACTAGCCAGTCACTGTCACTGCAGCTGGCTCCTCAGGACCAATTCCAAAGGCTGGTCCATCCCAGCCCTGCCCTGGTGACCATGTCGTGAGGAATGGCTTGCAACACGGTGACTCAGCCCTTCCCAGCATGCTCAGTGTGTCAACGCTGGGACATTCCTTACAGGAATTAATGAGCGCATATTGCTGGTAATATTGACATTTGCAGATTACATTTCAATGAAAAAAATCCCCTTTATGGGGTGTAAGAATAGGCCCAAGACCCCCCAGGAGAAGGAGATGAATGGAGAAGTCTAGAGCTGTGTCATTGGGTCTGGTGGCCACTTGCAATGTGGGCTGGACACACTGAGATGTGCTCTAGCCGTTGAATACACATGGATCTCAAAGTTTGAGTATACAAAAAGGAGATAAAATGTCTCATTAATATTTATTACATTAGTTACATGTTGAAATGACAATATTTCGAATATATAGTTTGTCCTCCTACAACACAGGTTTAAACAGCATGAGTCCACTTTTACATGAATTTGCTTCCCCCGTGCCAGCTCTGAGAGGACAAGACTGACCTTAGCTCTTCTTTCTCCTCAATGTGAAGACAAGGACAGCAACTTCTCTGATGACTCACTTCCGCTTAATGAATAGTAAATATATTTTCTCTTCCTTCTGATTTTCTTAATAACATGTTCTTTTCTTCGAGTTTATTGTATGAATACAGTATATAACACATACAACATACAAAACAGGTGTTAATTGTTTATGTCATCATTAAAGTTTCTGGTCAACAGTAGGCAGAAGTTTTGGCGGAGGAGCTAAGTTTGGGAGGAGTCAAAAGTTTTAGTCCGATTTTCAACTGCACAGGCGGCCATCACCCCTCACGCACATTGTTCAAGGGTCAACTGTATTAGCTTAAATGAAGCATATTATTAAGACGAAGTCTACCTGTTTCTTCTTCTTCTTATTATTATTTTTTTAAGAGACAGAGTCTCACTTTGTTGCCCTCGACACAGGCATCACAGCTCACAGCAACCTCAAACTCTTGGGCTTAGGTGATTCTCTTGCCTCAGCCTCCCCAGTAGCTGGGACTACAGGCACCAGCCACAACACCGACTATTTTTTTGTTGCAGTTTGGCCGGGGCTGGGTTTGAACCCGCCACCCTCGGTATATGGGGCCAGCGCCCTACTCACTGAGCCACAGGCACTGCCCAAAGTCTACCTGTTTCTGATTTGGAAGTGAGGCTACTCTCTTTCCTATCTCTCTCAATCTTTCTCCCTCATTCATTATTTTATTTTGCTCTGTCCTTGGCTCTTGTCACCATCTGAATTTTCTGTTCTTTATGTGTTCGTTTGTGTTTCTGAATCTCCTTCTAGAATACATGGATAAGGTCCTTGAAGGCGGGGGCTCTGTCTACCTATTGAATTGGCTGCTTTACTTCTGATACACAAGATACGCACTAAATAAATATTTTTGGATTGCATAAGGTTGGGAAGGAAGATCAGGTTCTTCCCCTGTTCTGAGTTATCTCTGACTAGCAAGTCAGAACTGACCACTTTCTTGCTTGTACCTGAGGTCACCGACCTTTTGCCAATCCTATAGCATTTTAGCATCCTTATATGTCTACCTGTCAGTCTCCTTTTAGACACTTCTAGCTCCTTATTTCGAGAACCTTATCACATCTACCTTTTTCTTCCAGGACACATGGGAGGTGCCTGATAAATGCTTAATGAATGAATCACCTATTGAAACCTTTATTTTCTGCCACATAGAAGTCTAAAATATGCTAAATTTATCAAATAAGAGACCATTCTAGTTTTGGCTACATAATTTTCATTTCCCTCTCTGATCACTCAACAGCCTTCCTGTTCATGATAAGGGAACTTCTGGATTTTATTTGGGGTCATGCAAAAATACAGATTATCATTCATATAGTGCTTTATATTTTGCCAGCTGCTTTCATGTGCTTGTCATTTTATTCAACTCCCAAAACTTTGTGAAGTGGGAGGAGAAGACAGACACAGGACCAGAGGGGTGGCCCAGGTTGGCTTGCCCAGCGGGAGCAACTGGCAGAGCTAGAGTTCAAGCCCAAGGCTGCAGTGATAAGATAAAATCCAAACCTTCTCCCAGCACCAATAGCTTTCTGCAGTCCTGTCTGTGCAGCTTGATCTCCTATTCCGCCAATAGTGCTCCCTCCCCCACACCCACATCCAGATGCCCGCCAGACACAAACCCCCCAGACCTTGACTCCTCGGTCATACCTCGTGCTTCCCGGTCATTGGCAGTCCCACCCCATTTCCCCCCATGAGCTGCCCTCCTCAAAACTCATCCGCATTCTTTCCTTCCACTGACCTCCTGCCTGTCCACCAGCCCTTCCAGGACACACCCTTGCTTTCCCTCTGCCGTTTTTCTTTTTTGCCAATGTCTTGGAGGCTTTCCCTGTGGTGACCCCAGGTAAGCCTGATGCTCCTCCTTGAGGCCAAATTGTCCATCCGTAAGCCACCATCCCAGGGCTCGGTCTGTACTGGGAACACACAGTGTGTATGCCAGCCACCTCTGTTCACGTCCCCAGGGAAGAGCTTCCACTTTCCTGCAACACCCTGGTCAATGCCATGGTTTGAATAACTCAGGAGTGGGAGTTTCATCCAAGTGTACCTATGTGAGATGTTTGAAAAGGAAGGGTCTTTCTGATGGCTGCCTCAGAAAACCTAATCATGAGGAAATAAAGACAAGATAAGATAAAGGCAAGGAAGCCTTACAAAGCTATGAGCAGTGGAAATCCCTGGCTGGTTTCAAATTCATGGCTCTAGCGGTTTTTGAAGCTGAGCTGATCTGTACTTCCATAGTATATTAGATAAAACACAAGCTCAGCTATCATAATATGTAAGTCATAGAGTGTTGACCAAACACTGCATTGATCCCCCTCAAAATAAATGTTCTCCTTGGTCTAATCAGCTATAATATGCAGCATGTGGTGTGTGGGCTGTTTTTATGTTAAAGAAGAATAAAATAGTGCCTTAGTACCTGTGTGCTTCCTAGGGACTGCTGAGCTCAATGAACCTTAATTTTGAAGGCTGGAGACCCCAGTGAGTGGAGGGAAGGACGCTGAATCTTGGAGGATAAACTTTGATATTTACATCTGATAACCTACAGAGTGCAAGCTGAGATGGTTGTTTTTGCCACTACTATGGATGAGAGCTATGCAAAATTCAAAAGCAAAAGCACTAAGAAGCCCACAGTCTCACAGAATGGCATCTGTGTCCCTCTCCCAGCGAGCGATGAGTAAGGTCTGCAAGTGGGAATGATACACAAAGAACTCCCAGCATCAGATGGAGAGTCAGCCTGGATAATGTTCTATGCATCCGAAAAAGAATTTAAATACTCAAACTCTCTAAGAGTCCCTAACAGCAGATTTTCATTCGAATGTTATCAAAACCGCAAGGATGTTTTGGCCTAGGTTGGTTTGCTCACTGCTCAAAGATCCAATTACTGAGACAAGGAGGATTGCCAAGAAAGAAAGGAATTTTTAATACAAAAGACATCTGTTGGGAGAACTGAAGAAGCAGTCTCAAATCCGTCTTTCCAACCAACAGAGACTACAGGGTTTTTACAGAGGGAATTGGGGCATACCTGCATTGGGGCAGGCAGTGGTATAGCAAACAAGGGGCTGTGGACATTAGGACAGGTTGTGAAGAATGGTGAGTCTTGGCCTCAGGAAGTCTGCCCTTTAGAATCTCAACTTCTTTGCCTTGCAGAAATTCCATTCTTTCTGGGAAACAACCCAAAAAGTTCAAGTAGTTAGTGAGGGCAGAAGAATATAAAAAGAAAGCAGAGGGGTGGGGGGATCATTGAAATTTGTTCATAGATACAATTATACCAGCACATCTCCTGCATGGCAATTCTGCTGGAAAACGCATCCCAGGTCGCATTAAGCCTTTTACTTTCCTTTGTGAAATGTTGCCGATATTGTTGCTTCTAGTAAAGGGAAGAGATTGTACTTCTCACAGGTCTATCCTAAGAATTAGTCATATTTGTGTGCAAAGATTGAGTTCAAAGGAATCAGACCTCAACAAGGGACCTCTGTATCTGTACCTATATCTACATTCAGAATACAGCAAGCAACAGAAAAAAAAAAATCAGAGGCTCATGAATTAAAACAGATGAGAAGGATCAGAACCACATCTCATAGTTTCTTACCCATTTATTGGGACGTTTTAAAGGACTCATTACAGGAACATTATTTCAATGGACATCACGTATCAACGTAACACAGAACATGCGGTTCTTGACCCCAAAGACTTTTTTCACTTTGGTATGAAAATACCAAAGTATTTCATTATTTGTTACATAAGCTCCTCAATTCAACACACCCAAAAGTGAGGTCATTACCTCCTCATGCTACCATCCTGTTCCTCTCCCATCTTTCTCTAAAGGGAACCCCATTCACCCAGATGCATGAGCATGGCATTTGGAGCCATCCTTGATTTCTTCTCTTGGCTTTGCCTCCTAAATGTCTCTCAGAGGCACTCACTTCTCTGCACTCTGGCCCAAGCTGACATTAGCACTTGCATCTCGAATGCTCTACCAAGGTGTGTCCAGGGAGCCACATTTGAGACTTGCCTATCCATGCTCTCAGCTACCGCCAGAACAGTCTTCTCTGGTCAGCTTTATTGAGATATAAGTAGCGTACAGTAACTATGAGTGTTCCAAGGTTTGTAATGTATACATGCATCTGCGAAACGGTGAATCAAGATAACCCCTACCAAAATTCTTTGTAAGTCCTTTGAGATTACGTCCTCCCCCCTTCCCCTTCCTGTGAATCCCAGGCTGCCACATTTCTGCATTCTGTTACTAGAGATACTTTCGCATTTCCTAGAATTTCATATAAATGACTTATGCCTTGTATACTTTTTTGAAAATGGGAGGGCTCTGCCTTTTTTCACTGAGAATAAGTATTTTGAAATTCATCCATGCTCCCATGCATATCAAGAGTTTTATTGTTATCACTGGCTTTTAATTGCTGAGAAGTGTCCCATTGTATGGATAAACAACAATTGATTTATCCATTCACCCATTGAGAAACATCTGGGCTATCTTTAGATATAGAGGTGCTATGAAAATTTATGAACAAGGGGCTGCATAAACACAGTGATTCAGTTCTCTGAGATAAGTACCTAGAAGAGGTGCGGTTGAATGTTACATTGGGTGAAGGTTTAACTTTTAAAGAAACGGCCAAACGGTTTTCCAAAGTGATTGTACCATTTTGCACAACCAGTGGTAGCATATGAAAGCTACAGCTGCTAGCTTGCTGGGCTCCTGCCTGCTGCTCCAAGCCTCTGTTTGGCAGCCTCTCTCCCCCAACCGAGCAGACTCTCCAGTGGTCCCACACTGCAGCCCACTGCCAATCTGTGAAATAGTGATGGGAACCTGACGTTCTCTTGGTATTAGGCTCAGAGAGGTGGGGAAAGCATAGAGAAAGCTTCCCCTCTTTGGGACATCTGAGACACACACAGAGATCACTCATCCTGCCCCATGTGTGAGAGCAGGGAAGGCAGCACAAAGGGAAACAGGACCTGAAAGCCAGGTCCCAGGAGGGTGATGTGGTCTGGAAACATCTGGAGAAGATGACCGACACTGGCCCTCAAAGATGCTTAGATTTCAGAAGAAATGTCCTCTATCTTTTCTTCCGCTTCCACTGTTCCATATGCTATTTTCAAGACCTGTCTGTTCTAGAGTAGTGTGATGATTAAAAGCACACTCTGGTCTTGGGCTAGGTTGTGTTCAAACCTCAGGTCTACCGCCGACCCGCTGTGTGACACTGGACAAGTTACTTAACCCCTCTGTGTTTCCATTTCTCCTTTCTTAAATAGAATAAATGGCATGTGGGGTTATGAAAGGATACATGAACTAGCACATGAAATGTGTTTAGAGCAGCAGCTGGTGCAAAATTAGCTCTTAATAAACATTAGTCGGGGACTGTTATTTTCATTCCCTCATCCACGGCTTTTTGTAAAGCTGAGTCTGCTCAGCACAGGTAGCCTGAGCTTGAGGACTCTTGTCTTGTGAGAATAACAGTGAGAACTCTCACCTTGCTGAGAACTCTTCTTGGGATCTCCCTTCTCTTTTTAAAAAATCCCTCTTTGCTCTCTGCAGGTCTCTACGCCTATGAATTCTCTGTATATATCCCTATGAATTCTCCATGAATATCCCTATCTAATCATCCCCATTGTTAGGAATCTTTTGATGGTAAGTTACATAACATATAATTCAAATTTGTTTGATCAATAAAGGGCATTTACAGCTGAAGAGTTAATATATGAGACTAGGTTCATATGAGATTTGATCCATCAGGCCAACATTAGCATCAGGAACATGGTCTCTTTGTGAATCTCCATTTCAGCTGCTTTGGTGTCAGTTTAATCCTAAGGTTGATATTAAAGAAAAAAGTTATTCTGCAACTAGTTAAAGTGGTAAGGAAGACTTTATTCAAGACTACTCAATAGGGGTATTGCACTAGGGGAAAGAGATCAGACTCAACTCTAAATTCAAGGACACTTGTGGTATATGTATACCATGGAATATTATGCAGCCTTAAAGAAAGATGGAGACTTTACTGTTGATTTCTATTTGCTAATGTTTTGTTGAAGATTTTTGCATTTATGTTCATGGGGAATGTCTGTAGTTTTCTTTTTTGTACTATCTTAATCTGATTGTATTATCAAAATAATACTGATATCATATTTCTCTTCCTCTCACTAAACACTTGGTCTCTGAAATCAAAGAATGAATCCACCAAGCACAGGTATGTGAAAGTCATATACCTGTGCTTGGTGCCTACTCTTTAGGAACCCCTTGCATTGCACTGGAAGCTTTCCTATCCTCTATAAACTATCACTTAAAAACGGTTTTTAAGCCTTTTCTGCCTGCTCAAACCAAGCACATACACTGCTTGGGTCCTTTAAACCTAGCAGACTAGCCTCTTTTGATTGGCCCCTTATTCACCCAATCTCCTAGGGAGATCTTTCTACCTGTAATGTCTTGCTTAGCAACAGCCAGGGGCCAATGATGACATAGATCATGTTGGGGCTCTGTAGTGGTTATGAAACTGCCTTCTGGGGTTTTCCCAGGCATGTTGACTATGCCCACCCTCCTCTCCCAATCACCACGTTTTCTGGAGCCACATTTTCCTTTTCCATGAATTAAGTATGGTGTTATATGACTCTGGGTCATATTTAAAACTTGTTTTAGTTGGCTTACTTTGAAGCCACTCTGGCAGGGGAAGTAGGAATAGCATTTCATCATTGTCAGATAAGGATTAATGTCCACCTTCTTTAATAGGGCTCTATTTGCATTTGGGATAGAGGATGGGAGTGCTGGATCCCCACTAAACTCCCACTGATAGCTAGCTACTAATAGTAGGATTGCCTTCTTACTACATTATGTAACATCATAGAATGGGAGGTAGCCTCATTACCACAGAAGGATGGTGAAATTAATGACTCTCCACTAGGCTTCTTTTGACATCACCCTAGAAAATATGACTATGTTATTCCTTCAAGGTGGGGGTAAGAAATCCATGCCCACCATGTGATCTTAGCCGACATGGTAAGTAAGGATGGCAGGATGACTTATTACCACCCTGCAGAAATGAATGTCCCAACTCCAAACTTGGCTTTCTCTGACACCACCCTGGCATGGGGCGATTACAGGGTAAGACAAAAGCAAATATTTATGCATCTAAATCTTTTCTTGTGTCCCATTTTCTCTTCTGTATTATCCATATTTCATCTTGTACCATATAGCACCAGGTACGTTTCCACATTCCTCTTGCTTTCAGAAATAGCTCAAACAAGTTTAGAAAGAAGGTAATAAGAAATAAATACGTGGTACCCTTTGGTCATATTTGCAGTTTAAATGAAGACATTAAAGACTTAAATCTTCTTGAAAGAGGAAGGTGGAAAAATATATGTATTCTCCCAGCTAAGGTGGGAACTCTCTTGAAATGATAATATGTCAATTTGAGAGTCACTCAGATTTTGACAGTTTGTCCCTTTAGTCAGCAATACACATCCCTGAAGAGACAATAGAAATCAACATGCTTACAATGGATTATGAATAGGTATAGGAATCTGGCCATATTCCAGAGTAACAAGCAACAATTAAAAACAAATGCACATAAAGAAAGCAAAGTAAATGCACTATTTCAAAAATAGTTTTCTTCCTACTTTTCTTTCTTTTGCTTTCCCCCAATGATGAGGTTCCATGACATCCCACAATGTTCTATTATCTTTGAAAAACATTTCTTTTCAGTGTTTTATTTCTTTTCACCATTTCACTGTTATCACTGTTATATTAGTGGCAACATATCTAAAACATATCTAAAAGTTCGATATCTTTTGGTATATGTGCTACAAAGAATACCGTATATACTCGGTTCATACAGATTATTTGATTCGGTTCATGCGCACCTAATCAAATGCACGTAGTCTCCAGTGGTCTTCTGCCGTCTGCTTGAGGGGGTGGTGCTTCAGCTCAGTTTTAAAGTTGTTGTTGCTAGTTTACAGTTTTTCTTTAGCAATAAATATTGAAAAGCATTTAACCTTCTGATTCCTCAATTATTGTAATTGTTTTGGGTGCATATTTTTATTTTTGAAATTTACCAGTGGCTGCTGCATTTTCCACCTCAGCTTATACTCGAGTTACTAAGTTTTCCCACTTTTTAGGGTAAAATTAAGGGGGTCGGCTTATACTCGGGTCAGCTTATACTCAAGTATATACAGTAATTAAAATAGACTTTTGGCCTTCAGAAACAATTCCTGGGTCTTTGAAACATGCTAGTGTTCTGTCTCCAAGAAATTCATACTGCTTTACACAATATGTTAGTGACAGAAGTTAGCCACTAAAATCCCTGAACTTCCTGTATAATTGTGCAAGTAAAAATGAAATAGGCATATAATTAAATCATTCCATTATTATATTCTAAAGACAAGTCATAGATATTAATGGAAGAATGAATTGATTCACAAATAGAAATGGATGAAAACTAAATCTTAACTTTCTTCCATATGGTGATCTTGAAAGATTCTTGAGAGAATCCTTCTCTCCTGAATTCTATTCATGTGGCTGGGTTAAGTAGAGCAGATCTGGAACTTCCTGAGTCAAGCCAATGCCAGAATGATTACAAACACAAAACAATCTTATACAAACAACTTATTACAGAAAAGAAAAAAATGAAAGTAAAGAAGAAAGCTACACAAATTGAAAATACTTTCCTGAGAGAGACATATGGATCAGTCTCCAGGAGGAGAAAAACACCAGGGAGTCTGAGTGCACTGCTGCTTATTGCCCCTTCGGTAGTTTATTTCACCTTCTCCTACCAGGGTTGGTTGTGGTTTCCTGGCCATCAGAGTGATTGACAAGTTGAGGTGATGTAACAAGGTCCTTACATATCTACTTTGCCTGACCCTGCTCGGGACACCCAGAAGGGTCAAAATTTGCAATAAGCTGTAGGTCAGTTAGAGGTCACCAGGAACTTTTTACATGTAGTTTCCACTAGGGAACCATTCCTAGCTGCAATTAAGTTCCTAGCCACAATTCGTTCTTGATCTCTCCCCTCAGCCACTTCCTTGCCAACTGTTCACCCCTTACCAGAACTAACAATGGTATATCTCAGTGAAATGGATTTTTGAAAAAGGAGAATAATTAAATAGAAGCACAAAATTAAAAGGAAAAATGACTATTGCCACAGAAGGAGCTTTAAACAATAGAGTTAAGGGAATAATATGTGTGGATAAATGTGATTACCTAAATAAAGTAAAACATTTCTCTAAAACAATAATAAAAAGCATTGGATAATTTGAATAGATTGAAAGAATCTATTCTTTCATTGAAAATTTTGATCAGTGATATATCCTTTCAAAAAACTAAAGTGCATGTGGTTTCTCAAATGATGTCTACCAGTATTTCAAGGAATGTTTCATTCATTTCTTATATGCATTTTTATAGAAAAAAAAAATAGAGTAAAACTTTTTAGGCTCACTTTATGAATATGCAAATGTACCTTCAAATTTTTTTTTTAAATTGAGAAAAAAATTATAATATTTTTGAGTATGTTTGAAATTTCTAAAGAAAACATTAGCCAACTTGTTATATTTTCTCACCAAAAGAAATGATAATTATATGAAGTAAATGCATTTACTAATAAGCTAGACTTAACTATTCCACAAAGTATCTGTACTTTAGAACATGTTGGTTATGATATACATATACAACTTTCTGTGCCAATTAAAAAAATAAATAAAATAAGGCAACCAAGTCCTACTTATGCAAGAATAAATACTACATTATACATTCTGATTAAATACAATTTATTTGAGAATGATAAAAAAATTTTAACAGCAAGATGTATATCAAGGTAATTGGCCACATTAATGATATAAGTGAGAATTATATGATTATTGCAACAAATACAAAAGATGTGTTTCATAAGATTCAACTTCAATAAAATTTCTAAAGAAAAATTCAGTAAGAGGGGATTTTTACCTAACAAATGCAATCAGTGTAACCTGGTTCTTTGTACCCTCAATGAACTCTCAACAATAAAAAAAGAAAGAAATAAAAATCCATGAAACTAAAATTAGTAATTAGATTACATGGAAATCAATATTTTTATCACAAAATTCAAGGGGAAAAGATATTATTAAAATATAAAGTCAATACGAAACTACTTATAATAAGAATGATTGATAATAGGAAGAAAACAACACTAATGGGAAAATGAGGCAGCCTTATATGATAAAATCAACATAGCTATAATGCTAATAGTATTAGTAATTTGAAAAATGTAAATTTAAATGACAAGTTAGCATGAAACATCTATTTAACTGATAAAAATTGGTAGAGAGGATGATGGGAAATAGTGACAAAAATATAAGGAAAGAAAACCTGCTGTGGTGTATTTGGGTAATGTAGGCAAATTGAATGGCTGCAGTATTCACAGAAATTACATGCATAATCTAAAGCGCAGCATTCTAATCCTGGGTGCATATACCAAGTATATTCCCATGCTGTTCTGTAAAACAGCAAGCTGAAAGATATTATTTTCAGGAGCATTTGTGAAGTGTAGGGGAGTAGGAGGCAAAGTAGAGACTTATCTGTAGAAGAGAAGATAGAAAAAACTGTGGTGGATTCACAACTGACTACTATGGAGCAATTAGTGGCAACTGGTTACTCATAAATAGAGTAACACAATGGTTCTTCACAAAAAAAGATTACTACTAGATAAAACAGAAGACTGTTTGATGTCAGTCACAAAACTATTTACATGAACTAAAAACACTTGCAGACCCAAAATACACATGCTGTAAAAACTTATACACATAAACAGACAAATATAAATCCATTAGAATAATTGTGTAGTAGTGGTAGAGACAGAGTTTCAAGGGATGTGAAATAGGAAAATAAAGGAATAAAAAGATCATCTTTGAAAAATGCTTAGAAGCAGTAATACAATGATTTAAAATATTCGACTGTATTACAATCTTATTTTAGTATTGTTCATGACAACTCAAGGAAGCTTGAGGTACACACCATATTTAGAGATATGAAAATAGCAAGTGAGTGTGTATACTATAACAAGGCAATTAAAAAGAATTAAAATGAAATAGGTAGTGGAGAAGCCTCAGGCTCATTAATTTCTTTTCAATATATATGTACATTTTTTTCATTTCTGAATCTTTTAATTTTATAGATTTTTATTTCATCAAATTTGATTTAATTTTTAAAATTAATTGATGCTGTCATAAAAATGTAAGTGCTACCTAGAGAGCTCCTCGGTGTTGTTAAAAGGTATGACATCAATGAAAACATAATATTAATTTTAAAGGAGAAATTAATTCACCTTAGTAGCAATAGCATGCCTTACTGAAATTTAATAAATGGTCCCCATATATTGGAGAAATTTAATAAAGGTCCCCATATATTGGGGACCTACTGTGTCCCATGTACATTGTAGGTGCTGGCATCATAGCAGTGTATACCAGAGATAGGATTCATCCCCTGCTATAAAACAATAGCCAAGGCTTGAATTATGCAGATTATTAAAATAATCAATTTTATTTTCCGAATGTTGATGTTCTTTTATTTTACTAAAGATAAAATGTCTTATTTTAATATCCTTATTTATTTTGAAATTTGGGGATATTACAATGAATTATTAAGTGAAAGCTAGTCAAATGGAACATTTTATTAGGAAAGAACTGTCAGCTCTTATATGCTAAATGACATTTCTTGTTTTACAGTCACTCTAATAAGTATGTTTTCCTATAGTGTTTAATTAACCAGATCCCATTTTTCAATGTGTTCAGAAAAAAGGAAATCATACCTAACTGGTACTGTGGGCACGCTTAACAACTTTACCTTAAGTAGTGCAAAAGCAATCAATGTAACCGAATCATGTGTACATCTATAGTATGCTGAAATTTTAAAACAGAAAACATAGAAACACAATGAAATATATTATATACTTTTAAAACTAATGCAGTCTTTGAATAGGTTAACAGTTCCCAGATTGTTTTTTCCTCATTATTTTTTTTCTTATACATTATCTTAACTGATGTTTTAATACGGTAAATTTATAGAAGATAAGCCCTTTGGTGTAAAACCTACTATAATTAAGTTTACTTTAAATCTTTTTACCTCCTATGGTACCATAAGATGATTAATTAAAGGATTCACAATAAAAAGTTTCCCAAGGCAAATACCACTAGGTTATTTAAACAATCAAATATTATATAACATATAAACATTTATATCAGAAAAACACAGGTAATTCTATGATGTTATCAATCTAATTTCATACAAGTTTCTACCCAGAAATCAAAGAAAATAGATTCAATAGTATTGCAGGCAACCACTATGAGTTCAACTCTCTCAAATTAATAAAAAACATTCAAAAATAATTTTTGTTTTTACCAGTATGGTGGATTGGTTCCTTATTAATTATTTCAACATAATTAAGAAATTAAGAAAAAATAAGAGAAATGAGAACCTCAAGAAATGTTAAGCTGAGCACTGAATCTAGGGTATTGATAAATGAAAGGATCATTTTTCAATATTCATAGTTGGAGCAAGGAGGACCAGAGACAGAGCCTAGCACCCTCTCAAGGTACAGAGTCTAGCAGATATTCTCGAAATGGGCCCCCTGGTTGTGATGATCACCTAGTAACAGTATGGTAAGTAACTTTCTTAATTTGAAAAGGAATATCTGTAAATAAAAATCAGACCTAATGGAAACACATTTGAAATATTTCATGTAACATCATGAAATACTTAGAGAATTTAACGTAAGAATTGCTAACATAAAAATTATCTTGGAAGTCCTAAGCAGTATAACCATAAAGATAAAAGTAATGCGATGTGAAAGGTAGAAAAAGTTTGATAAAAGTGTCACTATTTGAAGATTATAAGATTATCACAGGCTGGGCACAGTGGCTCACGCCTGTAATCTCACCACTCTGGGATGCCAACACAGGTGAATTGCTTGAACTCAGGAGTTTGAGACCAGCCTGAGCACAAGACCCCTTCTCTACTAAAATAGAAAAACTAGCCGGGTGCAGAGGCACATGCCTGTAGTCTCAGCTCCTTGGAAGGCTGAGGCAAGAGGATTGATTGCTTAACATAAGGCACTCGACCCAGGGCAACAGAGTGAGACTCTGTCACAAAAAAAAAAAAAAAAAAAAAAGATTATCACATGAAACATCCTAAAACATCTATATATAAAATTTTGCAAACAAAAGAGTTTAGCAAATTTTGGGTTTATGAGATTAATGTTCAAAAATCAATAGCATTTCTGTACTCTCACTCTAATATTAAATTAAACTCTTATTAAACTCTAATAATAAATTAGAACATGTGACTTTTAAGTAGGTACCATTCATATTAGCAACAAAAATCTTATAAACTCTCCAGAAATAAATCTAACATAATTTGTCTATACAAGACTTTTATGGAAAAAAAAAATTATTAAACCACAAAAGGGAAGAACAAAACCTGAAAAAATGAGAGTTTACCATGTTTGTGGAATATTCTATATTAGAAAAGTAGTCAATTTTTAAAAAAATTAACATATTGGGACTTGAGTCAAATTCCCAATAGGAGGTTTTATAAACTCAACAGATTTATCCTAAAATCTATGTGATATAATTAAAATTCAACAATAGTAAAGAAAATTGTGAAGAGAAGAAAAAAATAAAAAGGAGGAACTTTTCCTATCAAAACTTAAATTCAAGGTAATGGAAGGTACCACAGTATTTTTAAAAAAACAGGCAAATAGGTAAAAAGAATAAAATAGCCACATGCAGATTGAAGTATATATAGGACTTTGGGTATATAATTGGGAGGACATTAAAATGAGAAAGTTTGATTAATAGTTCTGGACAATTTCCTTTTCATAAGAAGATAAAATAATATCGTCTCTCTCTTCCTTCTCGTTTCTCTTTCTTAACTCTCTTCTCTTTCCTTCTTTTCTGCCTTATTTCTTTCCATGTTCAACCCAACCTTCAATGCCATTAAAACTGTTAGAAGCAAAGCTGGCCTGGTGGCTCACGCCTGTAATACCAGCACTCTGGGAGGCTCAGGCGGGTGGATTGCCTGAGCTCACAGGTTCAATACCGGTCTGAGCAAGAGTGAGACCCCGTCTGTAAAAATAGCTGGGCCTTGTGATAGGTGCCTGTAGTCCCAGATACTCAGGAAGCAGAGGCAAGGGGATTGCTTGAGCCCAAGAGTTTGAAGTTGCTGTGAGCTATAATGCCACAGTCACTCTACTGAGGGTGACAAACAGAGACATTGTCTCAAAAACAAAAACTATTAGAAGCAAATACAGTGCTCTCTAGGATTATCTCTAAATCAAGATACTAAAATCAGAGTAAAATGATGAGCAATAAACATATTAAAATTCAAGTACAGGTATTATTTTAGGAAAAAAGAAGGCTTAGCACTTAATCTGTTGTTTGTGGCTGCCAAGAATGTGTCTCTTAGATCACTAACAGTGGAAGCGTAGATGACCAGCAATCCCAAGCAGTGTGCTCTGACAACTGTCACCCACTTGGTGATGAGATTGCACTTCTGCAGGCTTTTCTAGCCAAAGATTGATTGAGGCAGGATACTAGGGCCAACTCATTCCTGAAGAGAGTGGATTCCACTGAGAACTCATTTGACTTAAGGATTTCCCATTGTCTTTCAAAATGTTATTGGAATTACTCCACAATCTAATAATTTTTCTATCCAACCTCCCTTCTTTTCATCTGACCTCCAATGGGACTGAATCTGCACCCTGGTCTGACTGTTTTCCCTGCTTCGTCTGGCTCTGCTGCCCATTTTTCCTCACAGGTGTTTTACCTTCTTGCACAACTAATTTCCTCTTCTGTCCACCTCTCAGAGAACACAAATCAATACTCAGTGGCCAGTACCAAAGGGAAAAACCCTCAACGTATAATCAAAAGTCAAATAAAAATTTAACATCAACTCTTGTCCATAAAATATAATAGAAAATAAATGCCTACAAAATGTGAATCATAGAAGTTTGATACAGTTTGCATTTTCCTGAAAGAAAACTGGACATTAGATAACTACCTATATACATATATATTATATCAGCAGTTATTAAAATTTTCTAAAGGATTAGTTAGTAAATATTACAGTATTTTTCCAAGTAACAAAAATAAGAATGTTATATAAGTATCTCTGATGTTGTTTAAAATCTATTTAAAAATATACAAAGGTTAGCTGTTACCCCTAAAAGCTATGATAACGACAAGCCAGATATTGTCCCTGGGCATTAGTTTGTTGACGCTTGGCCTACATTATAGTGAAGTCTTCAATAGTGACATTCAAAACTTTGCTTGTGTACTTCTGAAAGAATTTTTTTTTTTTTTTTTTTTTCCAGTTTTTGGCCAGGGCTGGGTTTGAACCTGCCACATCCAGCATATAAAGCCAGCGCCGTACTCCTTTGAGCCACAGGTGCTGCCCCTACCCTGAAAGAATTTTTAAAAATTGTTTCCCTTTTATAGAATTTTATAATGGCACATAATTTTTTAGGTTAGCTCTATTAGTTGCAATAGATGAATTAAAGCTATATTCTAATCTATGTGTACTATAAGTGAATTTGTATTAAAAATGTGAAGGTGCAGATATAGATAACTCAATTTGTGGAAAACATACATTGAATAATCCAAATGTCAAAGCTACAGATATTTTTTCTAATTCACACTCACTTTATATTAGAAAACAAATGGCTTTGCTTTCTATTTCAAGTATTAAGAAACAACGTTATGAAATCCTTCTCAGTTTTTGTTTTTAATTCTAAAAGACAGGTGGTACAAGTATGGGTAGATAAATAGAAATAGAGGTTAGAAGTGAGAAGATGGACAGGTGATTGTCTAGCTAGGAAAGCAGGCAGTATGTTCTTGAATTTTCCCCTTTTTTGGTCTCCCAGAGATTTTTATACACTGGGATTCCATCATAATAGAAGTTCAAATGGATTGATGAGTGTCACCACTTTCTTTTGTAAAGTTGTAGCAGGGTAGATTCGGAAAAGAGAGCTAGACATAGAAAAGTCACCCCAAGGCCCTGGTAAGGCAGATGAGTTGTAGAAAGGGTACACACAGTTGAGGATTTCCATCTGCACTCAGTTACTCCACCCTGAACGCATTTTGTTGCCTCCACAGTCACATGTACCTTATCTGAAGACCACTGCTGTAAGACCCCAAATGGTCTGTCTAGAGTCATGCACTGCATAAGGGCATTTCAGCCAAGGACAAACCTCACATACCATAGTAGTGCCATAAACTCAGAAAGGAGCTGAAAATTCCTCTGGCCTGGTGACATCATGGCCTTCATAACATCATAGCACATTACTCACATTTGTGGTGATGCTGGTATAAAGAAACCTACCATACTGCCAGTTGTAGAAAAGTATAGAACATACAATTATGCACACTGTGTAATATTTTATAAAGATAAGAGACACCTATGTTGCTGATTTATATATTTACTATACTGTACTTTTTTTTTTTTATTGTTGAATCATAGCTGTGTACATTAGTGCAATCGCCTGTACCCATTCTAAGATGCACCATAGACGTGGCCCCACCTATTGCCCTCCCTCCACCAAAACCTCCCCCCCTTCCCCTTCCTTACTTTTTAATTATTATTTTATAATATATATATACTAATATCTACTTATATTATTATTAATGGTAAGACACCTTCAGGCAGGTCCTTCAGGGTGTAATCCTGGAATAAGACATTGCTGTCACAGGAGATGACAGCTCAGTGTGTGTTATTGCCCCTGCAGACTTTTCAGTGGGACCAGATGTGGAGAAGGAATATAGTGACACTGACGATCCCGATTCTGTGCAGGCCTAGGTGAATGTGTGTTTGTGTTAGCTAAAAAAAAAAAAAAAAAAAATTAAAAGGAAAAACAAAAACGAACAAAACAAAACAAAATATTAAAAAGTTATAGTAATAAAAAAATTCAGAGTAAAGGAAGATTAATTTATTATTGAAAAAAGAAACATAGTTTTTTTAAACTCAGTGTAGCCTAAGAGTACAGTGTTTATTAAGCATAAAGTAGTGAATGGTAATGTCGTAGGCCTTTATATTCATTTCCTCACTGATTCATCCAGAGAAATTTCTAGTCCTTTTACCCTCATTCATGGTAGGTGTCTTGTACAGGTGTGCTATTTTTTTTCTTTTTTTTTTTTTTATTAAATCATAGCTGTGTATATTAATGCAATCATGGGGTACAATGTGCTGGTTTTATATACCATTTGAAATATTTTCATCAAACTGGTTAACATAGCCTTCACCGCATTTTCTTAGTTATTGTGTTAAGACATTTATATTCTACACTTAGTAAATTTAACATGTACCATTGTGAATGTACCATTTTTCAATCTTTTACACATATACCATATTTTACTGCTCCTTCTTATGTTTAGATATGTTTAGATACACATATACTTACCAATATGTTATAGTTGCCTACAATATTCAGTACAGTAATATACAGTACTAGACAATTTCCAAGTTTCATTAGTCTAAACACTATGTTACAATGAATAGATGCTTCAGTAAAATGTAGTCAAGAGAATCCCCAAAACAAACACACCAATCACCACCACTGGTTATTGGATAAACAGGTGGTGACACTAATCAGTGCATGGAAACTTGACTAAGCCTAAAGCAGCGGTCAAGGTCTTAATCTCTTTCTTTCAGAAATAAATTGCTCTCTCAGATCACATCTACTCAGATGTGTTTAATTGATCTCTTTCATGAAAATAATCTAATCCCTAGTACTTGCTAATCATTATACACATGACGTAGCTTACTGAAGTGTCCATTTTGTGCCTGCATTTTTTATGTTTTCTTAGAAGGCATGTTTTTACTGTTTTACCTAAGTGAATTCAGGTTAATGTATACTCTAATAAAAGAACAGTTTACAAAAGAATTCCTAGCAGAAAACATCTATTTTTGCCTTTGTATATTTTAAAAGGCATGCCCAAATGGTTTACTGAGATATAAAAGTACATAAAAGCGTTATTAGTGTTTCATTAAGGGACCAAATGCATAAAAAATAAGTGACTTTCCTGGTGCTACTCTATAAATAAAAGTGATCTCCCTGGTAATAAATTATCTCTCCATTTCTTTTGTGGTCTGGCTTCTCAGACTGTGATTACAACAAAACACTTGGCATTGCACTGAAATCAGCACTATCCAAGTTCAGTTGCCATCTATATCTCTAAAAGTCGTGCCCATTTAGTGAACTGTCACAGGAGATCCTGTAGTTTTTTTGGTCCCTTTAAAGATCTCCACTCCTGATTGAACTTATATCTCTGGAAATTGCACACTTTGGAATGTTTCCTTGGACAAGGAAATGCCTGGGGAAAGGTTATTTGGAATGGGTCTTCTCTAGAGACCTGCCTTATCAATCTGCATATGACAAATTAAGCAGTGCTGCTAAGGACGTACACAGAGATACACACACATCACACACAAAGTCAGCCAGAAATTATTAATGTGTGAAAAATGGAAAACAGGTTTCAATAGAGCCCATAATCTAATAAACGATGTGCTTTCAAAGCACGTTAAAATCCTACAAATCTTAACAAGATTGCTTTATTAGGGGACAGTTGCTTTGCTCCTGGAATCCCTGTTTCAGAGGTAAAGTGTGTCTCATTTTGCTTGCTATTTCATAATGAGATTCAAACCAACATTAAAGAGTGGCATATTTGTTTTCTGAAGGATATTCCCCAGGCATGCCCAAAGCCAGCCCGGCTTCCTGTCTGTGCCATTGTTTGCACGTTTTATAAATATCACTTGAGTTTTTTTCTGTATCCTATCATAAACTCCCAAATTCCAAATGACCTCCCAAATCTACTGTATCAGAAAAGCTGCTTTAATATCTTGAAAGACACAGTTTACAATTAAAAAAAAATCTCTTCAACAAAGGTCACCTCAACACCATCTTTACAAAGAGAAGGTATTTCTACTGTCTGTTCTATCTCCATTTTTATTGTGGACTGCCTGCTGCCTACTTTGCATTCTGTTCTCTAAAAGGCTTATTAATGGGGTCTAGAGGGAGGCTGTCAGAAATGGCAGACTGAATCAAGGGATTTTCCTTCAACGTCCAAATGACACACTGAAGCTAAAGAATTAAACAGACGACTAACCAGTGCCCTTTTGTCTGAAGACGAAGGTAGGATTGCCAACTTGCAAACCAGAAATTGACATTTGGGTGGATTAAACCATCCTGCTATTGTACTCCTAGTTTATAATCACCACTGTTTTCTTGATCTCAAGTGCCTCAGTGAAAGCCTTTCCAGTTCTTAGTCATGTTTGTAGAAACCCTCAGCTGAGCTTTTGCTGTAAACATTTATCCACCAAGAAGCAGTGCTCTGACACTAACTGAGAAGCAGTGTTGGCTTCTAGGTATTTAATTAAAACATTAAGGGAAAAAGCTTTCATGTCAACATCCACAAGTACTTTCCTATAGCTGAGGGTTGCTATAATTGAGTTTCCCTGCAAATGCGTCCCTCCCTTCCCCAGTCTTCTCTGAGAGCTGCAATAGCTTGAGGTTCACTTTGCTTCATGCTGTTAGTTGTGGCTTTGAGACTTTGCCCCATGCTGTCGCTTTCCTGATTCTCTCAATCTGGTTGTTAGCTTTAATTTCTAAAATCAAGATTGGATGGCAATGAGAGGCTTTAATGAAGAGTGAAAAAGACATTTGTTAAACAGCATTAACAATTCTTATTTGCATTGCCATAAAATGCGGTCAAGCCAAATGCTTTCTGCTTTTATGAATCATCTAATTTCCTTTACCTCATAATTAACATTAATAAGGAAAAGGCCTTGTATAGGAACTAAATCTATCATAATAGATGCTGGCTCTGGGTACAGATTCCTGGGGTGCTGCTCATGGTTCTGGGAGGACCACGTATTGTAAGGAAGGACGTGGAGAACAAATCTCATTATGGTCATTTGATTGTTGACAACGTTCACATAACAGAAGTGCCTATTTTCCTTAAAAGTTGCATTTTTCAATAGAAAGACAGTAAAAAGACATCTAATAATGCTGTATTGGTGTACCTTTCTGTAAAGTAGCATTTCTAAAGGAACATTTTTAAGCTACTCTGTGCCTTGGGCCATTGAATGTAATAAGGAAGATTGCCCATGCTAGTCTTTTCAATGCATCATCAATTGAGAAGAGCTTTATTCCCCTTTTATAAAATGCAAAGATACATATTTCACAAGACATTCTAAACCAATGAAGATGGCAGTAACTGAGTGTTACAGAAAGGTGTGGAAGTAGTTACAGAATCTTTGTTAAATTCACATTCATACAGAAAAAAATTAAATCATTTCTGGGGTTCAGCATATTATGAGTTGATTTCCTTTCAAAATAGCATGATTACATTTGATTTCATCCATCTATCTCACTCATTTGTTCCACTTAGGGTGCAGTGGAATGATCACAGCTCACAGCAACCTCTAACTCCTGGGCTCAAGAGATTCTCCTGCCTCAGCCTCCTGAGTACTTGGGACTACAGAAATAAGCCATCAGGCCTGACTAACTTTCCTATTTTTTGTAGACAGGGTTTCACTCTTGCTCAGGCTGGTCTCGAACTCTTTTGCTCAAGCAATCTTCCCAGCTCAGCCTCCCAGAATACTAGAATTACAGATATGAGCCACCGCACTTGGCCCAATAAGTATTGACTGAAGGCTTGTGAAATTGATAACACTATGTTAAGAAGCAGGAATGTGCAAAGCAGATTAAGAAGCAGGAAAGCACAAATGGTGCCCATACAAAATAGTGCCCAACTTGTAGAAAATATTTCTCCTCAAGAGAAAAAAATATTTTCTAAATAGTTAAATAAAAATTCAAACTATGTATAAGTGCTAAATTAACCAATTCAGTAAATAAAGTGGCATACCATCACAGCAGGGGAAACATATTTCAATGGAATATCAAGTGGTCTTCCTCTTAGCTTTCTTAACCTTTTAGCTCATGTGATAAATAGAGTTCTAGGCAGTTCAAAGCTTAAATTACTAATAAGAATTAAGTCCACCTTGAGCATAGTACCCTCTAACTGGCTTTTCTACTGGTGGTCTGAGTCCCTATCTTGATAAATTACAGTTTATTAGAGTTCTGAAATTTATTTCCCATCATATACTCATTGGTCTTGCCTCTTCCTGATCTTTACACAGACAGGTTTCTATCTCTTGCACAACCATGTTAGGGGTAACATGCTGCTTTAGCACTCTTCTCACCTACATGATCTGAATTCTTTGTGCTCAGATACCCACATGGATATTTATTTATTGTTACTGATCCACTGACTGATTGAGAGTCAAACCCTACTCAAGGTACCACCAAGCAAAACCTCTAATGAGTATGACTTACTTCCCTTAATATGTGACTTTTTGTTTGTTTGGTTTGGTCTAATGTACTATCAATTCACTGCAAAAGGAAATAGTATAGTATATTCTTGTAATATATTCTCCCTCAGTCCTTCCCCCTAGGGCAGGGCAGGAGGTAGGATAACTTGGGATAAAGAGAAAGTCAATGAGTGTGCCTCCCTTGACATTACTATGTTTTCCTAAAAAGATTTCACTATGGTTTACTAATATCAAAACTAGCCTCTGTCTGTTAACCACCATTCTTGATATCCATCCCACTATGTGGCTCCTTACATACATTTGCTTAGTTTGGGGCTATTATATTATCCCTTTGGAATTTCAGTACAATTCAACAAACATGATTGAGCACGTGTCATGTGCCTGTGCCCTGTTACATGCTAAAAATAATGATGAAAACAATGTGTTTAAGGTGGTAAGAGTTGTTCTCTAATGAAATATAGCTTTTTTACTATCTCACATCTGGAATTAACTCTTTTGATCTTTCCAATTACTTTTCCTCTCCCCTACCAGTCACAAATTAACAATTTCACTCATAAATAACCAAAACATGATTCAGTTGTTAAGGAAGTATTTCCAGCTTCCTGACTTGTCTTGAGTATTTCCAGGGCCATTTCCCCATGCTGAAACATGAAATATTAAGATTTATTATAATCAACTAGTAGACATGATACTTAGAGATTATGAAACTGAAAGAGAGGCTAAGTAAAACTCAGTGTGCAGGCATCTTAACTGTTCGTACTCAAAGGATTTCTGACACCAAAAGAGAGGTGTTTTTTTCTCTTTACACTAATTCTCCAATTCTCTGTCGACACCAATTGGTCATCCAACCATCTTATTCAATTTCTGATCCCATTTGTAGTATTAGATCCCATACATTAAAGGTTCAGTCCCACAGAACTTCCCCTATTTTATTTATTTATTTATTTATTTATTTATTTATTTATGTATGTATGTATTTTTTATTGTTAAATCATAGCTGTGCACATTAGTGTAATCAAGGCGTATAATGTACTGGTTTCATATACAATCTGAAATATTCTCATCAAACTGTCCAACATAGCCTTCATAGCATTTTCTTAGTTATTGTATGTAGACATTTGTATTCTGAAACTAACTGCCTCTATTTTAGATGCAAATTGCAAGTTCAAGACACTTCTACTTCTGACCAACTGGCTATGAATCAGGGGTCCCAAAGTTTGATAATTTGGTAGAATGGCTCACAGAACTCTGGAAGGCACTTCACTTACTATTATCGGTTTATTATAAAGGATAAAACTAGGAACATCAACATTGGACATAGACAATCATTTTAAATAAACAAATAAAAAAAATCCTCACTAAGTGTTGGGGAGTCCATATTTTCCTAGTTTTTTTCCTATAACACCCCCTTAGATTCTTGGTCTCCTTTTTTGGCTAATTTCTCTCCACCTATTCCAAAAAGGTTTTACATATTTAGTGAACAATCTTGAATATTCTTCTATTCTCCACTTGTACATGTGTCATAATACCATGCAGTTGAATCGTTTTAAAGTAGCTTTATATATGTTCTCAGTTTCCAAATGTAAGGCTCTGAGCAAGGCCTGTCCTCTGAGCTCCATGCTTCCATCTCTCACTATCTAGGGACATAGCAAGTGAAAAGTGCTCCCATCTCCCAGGGTTATCAGTTCCATCCTCTGGTTGAAGAGAGTCTTCATTACTTAGGTAATGAAGATCAGCACTTTATAACTCATCTGATCTTCTTTACAAAGTGGCCTTTGGTATAGTTAAATTTCTGTGTGAAATTTCCTTCTTTACACACACACACACACACACACACACAAAATGAGATATTACTCAGTTTTCAAAAGAGAAATCTTGCCATTGCCACAACAGACATGGACCTGGAGGACATTATGCTAAGTGAAGACACAAAATACTGCATCATGATCTCATTTGTATGTGGAATCTAATTTTTTAAAAAGGTTAAATACCCAACAAAGACAGGCGTAAAACAGTGGTTCCCAGCTCATCCCAGAGCTGGTGATGAGTCAGAAATGGGGAGATACAGTTCATATGATACAAAATAGCAGATATGTAGGATGAATAAGTCTAGAAACCTAATCACAACGTAAGGACTATAGTTAATACAGTTGCATCGTATTAGCGATTCTTATTTTAAAAGACCACAAAACTTCCTTTTTTGAAAATGAAAGAAATTATGCAACATTTATTAATTATACGTGTGTTGTATATATGTTTTATATTAATCATACCTATAAAAGTGATTCTTAATTGTTATTGAACATTAAAAACCCTCTAAAGCTTAAAAAAATATAAGAACCTAAATTCACTCTGAGAAACTCTGATGTAATAGGTTTGAAGTGGCGCCCACGAGTACCTACTTTTAAAAGTTTCCCAGCTAAGAAAGAGTATTGCACTGGATTAGAACAGAGGATGCTCAAAAACACTTGTTGGATATAATGACGAATTTTTTTAAAGAGTCATAGTCAAAAAATAATCACATTTCAATTATTTAAGTAGTCTCCTTTCTTCCAAATATAAAATTAATAATTGTTGATGTGCTTCGAATTCACAAATCTTGTTATATTTCAAACAACAATAAACAAACTATAAAGGCTATATACTTTTTTCCCCCAGTAAATCAAAACAGGTATTGATTGTGGTGTCCAAAATTAAGAGCAGGTATACAACCCATTTAATAAGAGGCCAATTGATTTGGGTCATTTTCATTTAGAAGCTGGCATAAATAAACTTACATGATTTTGTGCCAATAAATGTGATAATTTTGTTTCAAAAAGTAATCACTTTTACCCTAAGAAAGTTCACCCTATTAATTATAGTCAAAAGGAGAACAAAACTTTTGGATAGAAGAAAAATAAAAATATATTTTAATTCATTTACTCATTGCATTTATTCTCCTAAATTATTTAACATAGATTTTGTTAACTTTTTAATCAGATAAAGAAAATTTCAGAGGATATAGAAATAACTAAATGAAAAAATTGAGTTTGTTCAGCTACCTCTGCACTGTTACTGTTAACTCTGTTGCTTTCAACCTTAATTGAAGAGATCTATGTGAATTGCCTGTATAAAGTGATTTTTTAATATAGTACTGACATATATCACCTCTCTTGAAGAATTAATTAACCTAAAAAGATACAGATTGAAAATAGCTCACCATAATTTACATGTGTAATGTAATTCCCTAGGATCCCTAGAATGTAATTTTGTATCAGAAAATGGGTAATTTCTTTATTACCCATAAACTACCATGAATTAGAATAGCTGAAAAGAAATCATAGGTTGTTTTGGGTCTAACTCAAAGACAGCTCCTAAGAATTACTATAGCTTTTATTATATGAAAAATGTCACCCAATTTTCTTATTTACACAAAGAATGCTTTGATGTTATTAATATTATTCTCAACAGTTGATTTGATCCTAGTACGGGAAACAGAAGTTAGGGAAACAGGAAATTCTCATTGTTTTTTGAAGTATGCTAGGGCAGGAGTTTGAAGGTATAAGTGTTCATTCCCTTGCTAATGAGGGGTAGCCCCTCACCTGTCCTCACCTTGCAGGTTACCCTCTAGAATACTCAGAATTCTGATGTTACCAAAAGGTCAATTACATGCCCACCAAACAAAAAGGTGTACAAAGTCCTTTTTTATTATCCTGCCCTTCAAAACACCTGAAATTCACACATGGTAAGCCCCTTAAGTCTAAATTTATTATTTAAATTCTTTTCCTTTCTGTTTTCAGCTTTCATTTTTGTCTTTTTTGTTTATTGTGATTTTTTTTTTTTACTTCAATTATATCAGATTTAGAAAGAAATTTTAGTGAATGTTAATAAGACTAACCTGGTTAATAAAATTAGGAAAGTATCAACATATATCAGTCTATCAAGCTGTACAAGCAAACATGCAAAGACTTCCTTGAAATATTTAACATTTACATTTTTCAGAATGGTATTGTATTAGATCATGTGTTCTAGCAGTTTTGGTGGCAGTAATTTGAAACCCCAGCATCAATCAGATTTGTTAAAACAGCCGTTGCTTTCTAATATTTTCCTCTAAAGATTTTACTTTTAGACTAAGCTCTGGCAATAGATTTCTATACTCACAGTGACTATAAAGGGCATCCGAAAAGCATATCCCAGTGGAAACCCCTTTGCCTGTTTGGGACTGCCTAAGTGTTTAATGACAATAGCTCCCTGCAAATGATATTCATTTCCTGCATATGCAAATTTCTTAATGTGAACCCCCCCATAAAAGGTAAAATGTATAAAGTTAATGATGCTATGTAATTACAATCACTATGGTGACTACAGTCCCCTGAGAACAATAATATAATAATATACATGAGTTTGAGTTTCTTTGGAAACACAGCTTATAATTTGAAAACAGATAGTAAAATATTTTCATTATCTTCCTCCAACTCCTAAGGCAAAGGCAGATACAAATAGATTATACTCTTTATTAACTGAAAATAAATAATAAGAGAAAGGAAAAATGCAATGTTTGTAATTGTTTATTTTTCAACTTTCAATGCCTTCAATTTAGTTTCTGTTTAAAGCTGTTTGTTTGTTTGTTTGTTTTAATCAGGAAAATATCAGGGCCATTGGAGCCAGGTATTTTTTTCTTAAATTCTGATTTTTTTCCTGTTAATACCAAAAAGTCTATACAGCTAGTGTTTATTGCTATTGTGCTAAGATGACAAGATAGCATGACCACTAATTTTAAATTAGGAAACACAGTCCTCAGGTATTTCTCAGTGATTGGGGAAGCCCTGGAGTGGGGGTGAAAAGTTGATTCTTAGGAATTCTCGCTGTCCTGATTTTTTAAATTATAATCATTTGTGTTTTTGAGAGAGCAGGAACCAAACAACACAACAGAGTTTACAGCTTCACAAGCTTGTCCCTCGGGGTTGCTGAGTCCATAATCAGTCAAAGTGAAGATGATCAGTCAGAAAGGTCCATTGATGGCTCAGGAGGTTTTTGTTAATATTAAAAATAATAATATCTAAATCGCTTTTACCCATTATCTCATATCTCTGTCCATTTATTTTCCTAAATACCAAAAAACATATAATCCTTCCTCTGTTATATCACCCAGAAAAATAAACTGTAACATTTTATTTTCCCTCATAAAGGCACTAAAACCAAACTATACCTAGAGCATCCTATCATGCTCATGACCATGGCCCACAAATGAGCCCCTCTTCACATGTCTACCGGTTGACTCCATCTACATTTACGCTCACTCACTCAAGCTATAGGTTTTGGCCAAAAGTTGGTGGCGTGCAAATATACACTAAGAATTTTGTGCTCCCATAAGAGCTAAGAAATACAGTCTTCTGCAAAATGAAAACTAATAAAGTGAGGCTCAGCTTTATGCAATTACATGTTTAAAATATTAACCATTTCAAATTGTTTTGAGAACACTAACTGGTTTTCTTAAATCTTCCAAATTAAATACAATACAACACATTAAAGATAAAACTAGATATGACCAAGCACTGAAAATAATATATATTTTTGTGGGTTTTGCTTATTTTTTAATTCATACACTTTTTATTTTTTTAAGACCAGTTTTATGTTTACTGCAAAATTAAGTAGAAAGTCTGGAGTTTCCACATGTACAGCCTCCCCTTACCAACTACATCCTGCACTACGGTGACACATTTGCTAACAATTCATGAACTGACATTGACACATCATAATTACAAAAAGTCCATCCTTTACCTTAAGGTTCATTGCTGGTCTGTGCCTTTCTATATGTGATTTAACCACATGTACCCACCATTCATACAAGGTAGTTTCATTCCCTTAAAATTCCTTGTGTTCTGCCTACTCATCTCTCCCTTCCCCAACCCTGGCAATCACTGATCTTTTTACTGTCTCCATAGTTTTGTCTTTTTAAGAATGTCATATAATGGTTGGAATCACACAAAATACATCCTCTACAAATTGATTTCTTTCACTTCATCATATGCATTCAAGTTTCCTCCATATCTTTCCCTGGATGGCTTGACAGTGCATTTTATTTTAAAACTGAATACTGTTATTGTCTGGATGTATCACAATTTGTTTATCCATCCTCTTACTAAAGGATATCTTTGCTGTCTTCAAATTTTGGTGATTACAAATAAAGTTGCCATAAACATCTGTGTACAGGTTTGGGGGTGAACATGAATTTTTGGTTTGGCTAACTACTAAAACGTAAACAATAAATATTTCGACATATTTGTAAATTTTTAGGATAGCAACTTTTCACGAATTGACCTCTAGGTCAGAGCAATATGTTTGAGGAATAGAATATGTGGCTTTAGGTCAATGTTAAAAAAAATGTATATATATATAAATGAGACTGGCTCTGGTGGCTCACGCCTGTAATCCTAGCCCCCTGAGACATAGAGGGGAGAATTGCTTGAGCTCAGGAGTTTAAGACCAGCCTGAGAGAGGGTGAGCTCCTGTCTCTACAAAAAGTAGAAAAATTAGATGGGTGCTATGGTGGGTACCTATAATCCCAGCTACTCAGGAGGCTGAACCAGGAGTTTGAGTTTGCTGTGAGTTATAGTCACAACATAGCACTCTAGCCTGAAGCAATAGAGTAAGACTCTGTCTCAAAAAAAAAAAAAAAAAAGAATATATTTGTGTATATGTGTGTGTGCATATATATATATGTAAATGTATATGTGTGTGTATAAATGAAGACAAGGCCTTGATTTTTGGCTAATTCACTCACTATTTAAAGACAATATGGGAAAATATATAAAAATGTGAAATAGATACACAAATGTGAAGTAGATATATTATTTGGACATGTAAATAGTGTGCTTATTAACAATCAGCATCACGCTCCCATAGAGAGTAAACAAGCACAAAGTTCCTTTGAATTTCTATGAAATCTGGCCTTATAGTCAAAGAATATGGGATATTTTATATTAAATCAGTAAATTCAATATAACATTCTTTCTTAAAAAGATACTAAAAAAACTCTGTGTAGCATGGTGTTTATACCATAAACTTTGAAAATTAGGAAAAAAATCTCTGGATAATCTTGGTTTGATCTGCTACTACATAGATACTTTGCTTATACTAGCATTAAAAAAGCATATGAAATGCTGTTAAATATCACCCAAAATGTCTCACTGTGTCTAGCTTCTCTTTTTACTCTCTTTATAACCTACTCTTGAATTCCTTTGGTCAGTAATTTCTCACACAGGGTAAAGTGAGAGTGGAGTGTCAGACTTTCTCAACCTTGCAGGACATTGCCCACAGTGCACACTTCAGGCTCACTCACTCTGCCCAAATCACAGAGGGGATCGCCACTGCTGATAGGTGTCCAGGTAAGGTTAAGAGCTGAGAAAAGGAAAAAGGGTGGAAGCTCACAGCAACCATGGCATGTGTCTCAAAAACTGTAAATCCTTGGAGTCCACCAAGAGGCCCAGGCATAAAGTCCACAGGACAGTCCACCTGAAGTCCCCTGTTGGCTAATGTATGGCCTCCCCACTCTGCAAATACCTTTCAGACCAGCATGCATAAGATTTTGCAGATGGAAAGCATGGACCTCCACAGAGGGCACATGAAAACTCTCACAGACAAAACATGGAGATCAGCAGCAGGTTCAACTCTGTAGCATTGGAAGGAAATACATAACCATGAACATTTTAAGCCACTGTCTGAGGAAAAAGAAATGGAGGCTTCCAGAGCCTTGCCTGACTTTATGGGACTGACAGAAGACACACAATCCTAAGGCTTTTCTACCAAAAGTGGAAAAAAAATAGGGGCTAATGCATTCATAGAAAAGCTTCAGAGACCTCCAAAGCTCTAATGACTGATGAAAGTCTGTCTCTCTGGAAACTAGTAAGTAAATAGTGGAGGAAGGGACTGCTTCTTCAAATGCAAAGTTAGCAATGTAAGATGATAAGGAACACGAAGAATTAAGAAAACATACATCACTATGAAAAAATTAAATCCCCAGTGGAAGACTCCAAAGAAATCAAAATCTATAAATTGCTTAAAAATAATTCAAAATAATCACCTTAAAGTTATAAAAAATACAAATAGACAACTAAAGGAAATCAGAAAAACAATATATGAACAAAAAACTATCAAAAGGAAACAAATTTTGAAGCTGAAAAATAAAATGTCTTAATTAAAAGAATAATAGATCCATGTTCACCTCTGTTGTCAGTATTAATAGACAATTTCAACAGTTGATGTAATCAAGCATAATATGAATCTACAAAGTCAGAACAGATCATTTAAAATTATACAGCCAAAATAATTTTTAAAAAGAATGAGAATAAATAAAGAAAGTTTACTTACTGGATTTATGTGACACCACCATGAGAAACAGTATACATGATATAAAATATCAAAAAGGTGCAGAGAAGAAGAGCAGAAAGCTTATATCAAGGAATAATGACAGAAATTTTCCCAAATTTTCTCCTCCAAGTAGGAAAATGAACATTCATATCTATAATTGCCTAAGCTCCTGAAATGGCCTGAATAGCAAAAGAACTTCACCAAGACACATTATATTTAAGTGGGAAAAAGTTAAAACATTTTGAAAAGAAAAGAACCTAGTTGCATATACAGGAAATATTATAAGACTATCAGCATATTTCTAGCAAAACCTCTTAGGTCAAGATACAGTGGGATGATATATTCAAAGTACTGAAAGAAAAAAAAAATAGCCAATCAAGAATAATTTACCCAGTAAAGCTATCCTTCAGAAATGAAGGAAAGATTTTGACCTCCTCTGACCCCGTTTGAACACTTGATCCCCTTCTCTTGCCTGATTGCGATGGCTAGGACTTCCATTACTATGTTGAATAGCAATGATGACAATGGGCATATTTGTCTAGTTCCAGATTAAAGTGGAAAAGTTTTCAGTTTTACTCCATTCAATATGATATTGGCTGTGGGTTTGCTGTAGATGGCTTCTATCAGTTTAAGAAATGTCCCATCTAAGCCTATTTTCTTAAGTATTATAATTATGAAAGGATGCTGGATATTATCAAAAGCTTTTTCTGCATCAATTGAGAGAATTATAAGGTCTTTGTTTTTTATTTTATTTATGTGATGTATTATATTTATAGATTTACATTTGTTGAACCAACCTGGTAACCCTGGGATGAAACCAACTTGATCACAGTGTATAATTTTCTTTATGTGTTGCTGAATTCTGTTTGCTAAGATCTTATTGAATATTTTTGCATCAATATTCATTAATGATAAAAGCTTCTGCACAGCTAAGGGTGCTATAAGTAAAGAAACAGAACAGCCTACAGAATGGGAGATTTTTGCAGATTATGTTTCCATCAAAGGTCTAATAACTAGAATCCACAGAACTCAAACTAATCAATAAGAAAAGAACAAACAACCCCATTTCTTTGTGGGCAAGAGACTTGAACAGAAACTTCTCTGAAGATGACAGGCACATGGTCTACAAACACATGAAAAAATGCTCATCATCTTTAATCATCAGAGAAATGCAAATCCAAACCCCTTTGAGATATCACCTAACTCCAGTCAAATTAGCTCACATCACAAAATCTCCAAACTGGAGATGTTGGCATGGATGTGGAGAGAAAGGAACACTTCTATGCTGCTAGTGGGACTGCAAACCAATACAGACTTTTTGGAAAGAAGTATAGAGAATTCTCAATCCTGCAATGCCATTACTAGTCATCTACATAGATGAGCAGAAATAATTTTACAACAAAGCCATTTGCACCAGAATGTTTATTACAGGCCAATTCACAATAGCCAAGTTATGGATGGGCAACCTAAGTGCCCATCAACTGGTGAATGGATAAACAAATTGTGGCATATGTATACCATGGAATACTATGCAGCCATAAAAAAGAGGGAGGCTTTACATCTTTTATATTTACCTGGATGGAGCAGGAACATAGTCTTCTTAGTAAAGTATCTCAAGAATGGGAAAAAAAGTATACAATGTACTCAGTACTATTATGAAACCAATATATAAACACACATTCATACAAATGATAAAACACAAAGATGGTCTAGAAAGAAAGAGAGGAGGGGAGGGAAGGGGGAGGTCAAGTGGAGGGAGGGTATCTGGCAGGATGTCACCTAATGTGCACAATGCAAGAGTACATTTCAAAACAGTTAAAACAAAAATAAGTAGGTGAGGTGATGCTTATGTTAATTAGTTTGATTTAAGCATTTCACATTGTATATCAAATCAACATATTGTATCCCATAAATGTATACAGTTATGATATAATAAAAATTAAGTAAAACAAAACAGAAATGAAGGGCGGCGCCTGTGGCTCAAAGGAGTAGGACACTGGCCCCATATGCTGGAGGTGGCGGTTTCAAACCCAGCCCCGGCCAAAAACTGCAAAAAGAAAAAAACAAACCAGAAATACCACCTCTAGACCTGACTTACAAGAAATCGTAAAGGATGTTCTTCAAGTTGAAATGAAAGGATGATAAATATCAACGTGAAAGCTTATCAAAGTGTAAAACTTACTGGTAAAGATAAGTATATAGTCAATTTTAAAATTTTCTACTACTGTTATGGTGGTGCACAAATCCCTTTTAATGCTAGTATATAAGTCAAAAGACAAAAGTATTACATATAACTAAGGTTACACTAATGTGTTTATAAAAACAAATTATAAAAAATGGTGTAAATAGTGCCATAAATAATAAAATGTGTTAGGCAGAAGTAAAAGTGTAGACTTTTTTATGCAATCAAACTTCATTATTGGTGGCTCCTGTGGCTCAAAGGAGTAGGGCACCAGCCCCATATGCTAGAGGTGGTGGGTTCAAACCCAGCCCCAGCCAAAAACTGCAAAAAAAAAAAAAAAAAAACTTCATTGTTATCAACTTAAAATTGACTGTTATCTATGAGATATTTTAGGTAAAATGTATGGTATCACAAAGAAAAAAATAGGAAATCTACTATAGTTTAACTATAGTTTTTACAAAAAAAAAAAAAAAAAAAGAGAGAGAGAGAGAAAGCAATCAAAGTATAAAGCTACAAAAATCAACAAAACACAAAGGAAGTCAAGAATGCACTAAAAATACCAAACTATATATTGCCTAGAAAAGACTTAACTTTAGCTTTAAGGAAAACACACAGGCTGAAAGTAAAGGGATAGAGAAAGACACTCTACAGTGGCGACAAAAAGTCAGCAGATGTGACTATTTTAACATTAGACAAAGTAGAAAACTATACTAAGAGACAAAGAAAGTCTCATTACCATCTAACGATAAAGGGGTTAATTTATCTAAGGTATGGAACAATTACAAACAGCTTATGCACCCCAAATCATAACACTTACACATGAGGAAAATACTCACAAATGTAAAGGAGATATAGGAAGCAATAAAATAATAATAGAAGACTTTAATATCCCACTTTCAATATTGAATACATCATCCAAATAGATAATTACTAAGGAAATATTAGACTCAAACTATACTTTAGACAAAGAGAATTATATAGAACATTCCATTTAACAGCAGCTGAACACACATTCTCAAGTGCACATGAAAGATTCTCCCGTATAGATCACATGTTAGGTCTCACAAAGTTTTCTTTTTAAATTTTACATTGATTTTTTAATGTCAAAGTATTATAGGAGTACAAACCTTTTAGGTTACATGTATCAATTGTGTTATGCTTGAGTCAGGGTTAAGTGTGCCCATCACCCAAATAATGTTCATTATACCTGTTAGGTAGGTTTTCACCCACCTCCTCCTCTACCATTTCCCCCACTTAATTTCTGCTGAGTTGGTAGCCATTATGGAAAGCAGTATGGAGGTTCTTAAAAAAAATTATAATAAAACTACTATAAAGTCAAGAAATTCAACTTTTGGGTACATACTAAGAGAACCAAAGTAAGGATCTAGAAGAGATGCACTCTATTCTTTATGATACAAAATGCTATAAACAAGTTTATGGTAGTTTATAAACAAAATAAGCTTATTTCTTACAGTTTAGGAGACTGAGAATTCCAAGATTAAGTCTCTGGAGGATTTGTGTCTGGTGACACATCTTGTTATACATGGTGACTTCTAGCTAGGACCTCCATAGTAGAAGGGATGATGAAGCCCCCATGGGCCTTTTTCATAAAGGCATCTTAATATCATCTCTTTGATGGTTAGGATTTCAATATATGAATTTATGAAGACAAACTTTTAGACCATAGCATTCTGTCCAGGCCCTCCAAAATTCATGTCTTCTCACATGCAAGATGTATTCATTTCATGCCCATAGCTCCAAAAATATGGGATGGAGCAGTGGAGCCACACCTTCAGGCAGGGACAGGCAGCAACAGGCAGCAAGCATCAAGTTCCCACAGGCTCTGCACACCTCTCCTTTAAAATCCTTGTCAGCCAAGCCCTGACACACGCTCTGTTCTACTCTCTGATTCTGTACGTTCACTGTTTTAGATACTTCTTACGTGTAACCAGAATCATGCAGTGTTTGTCTTCCTGTGACAAACACAGGAAGACAAATGGCAGTATTTCCATCAAAGATCAAATGAAATTCCATTGAATGTACCTACAAGGGTAGAATTTTTTTTTGTTCTGAATATATAAGATCATGAAGCTGTAAGGTATACACTGTAAAATAATCATTGTCGTCAAGCTAATTAACATATCTATCACCTGACATAGTGGTCTTTTATGTGTGTGTGTATACAATACATGCATACAGTATTATACAAGATAACGTTCTAAAGATCTACCATACAATATTATACCTATAGTTAATAAAATGTTGATATATCTAATATTGGTCTCTTAGTTTTCACCTTATTTGACCTTATTTGCTGCAATTGAGAGAGTCATTCACTTCTGTCATCTTGATTTACTTTCTGATAGGAAAACATACTCTCTTAGCTCTCCCTCTACTTGCTCCTTCTCGGAGTCTTGGCAAGATCCTCAACTCATCTGAGTTGGCTTATGATGGTTTAGCACAGGGATTAGTCTTTGGTCTTCTTTTCAATCTGAACTTACTTTTTTGCTGTTGTCTTCTTGTCTCAAGCTTTACTTTACAATATGCATGATACTAACTTCCAGTTTTCTATCTATAGTTTAGGACTCTCCTGAACTCTGCAAATATGTAGTATTTGTCAAATTAATAAGTGTATGTTCTTAAAACAACAGGTACTTACAGAACAGTCACTCTAAGCTCTAATATCTAATGTAACACCAATTAAATTATATAATTATATGTAGCCAAAAAAAAGTTATCTCTAATTGACTTTAGAAATGTCTTCATTACTGTGGATGGGCTATCTGAAAAAATACAGTTTAATATTCTTTACTCACATCAAAATAGGGACAGGTCTATCTTTCTTTTTCCAATTTTCTTTTCTTTTCTTTTCTTTTCTTTTCTTTTCTTTTCTTTTCTTTTCTTTTCTTTTTTTTTAGACAGAGTCTCAAGCTGTCACCCTGGTTAGAATGCTGTTGCGTTACAGCTCACAGCAACCACAAACTCTTAGACTTAAGCAATACTCTGGCCTCAGCCTCCCAAGTAGCTGGGAATATAGGTACCCGCCACAACTTCTGGCTATTTTTTTTTTTTTTTTTTTTTTTTTGCTGCAATTGTCATTGTTTTTTTTGCTGGCCCAGGCTGGGTTCAAACCCTCCAGCTTCAGTGTATGTGGCCAGCGCCCTACCCACTGAGCTATGGACGCTGCCTCTTTTTCAACTTTCTGACCAAAAGAACTGGGCCTCCTTCTAAACGGTGTTCAGCTAAAATGAGCACATGATTTTAAGATCATCATTTTTGAACCAATTACTATGGCAACTGAGATTAAATTAATAGTGGACCAGTGCACACTAAACACCGAGGTTGAAAAAAATTTCATAAACAAAGCAGCGTGCATAGTGTCAAGAAATCACATGTAGCTTGAAAATGCTTGTGTTTTGAGGGAACAGTTAATAATCAGTGTAGTTGGAGCATAGATTATATGGAAGTTTATAGTAAGTAATGAAGCTGAAACCATAGTTTAGAACAAGCACAAAAGGAACAAAAGGATATTATTTTGAAAGGACAAGTTAACATGCATCGAGTATCTTCCTTTCTTTGTCTGGAAACTCAAAATCATTAGACCCACAGACTCAATATCCTATGATACAACAGTGGATATATGTGATAACAATTGATTGTTAAAATTATAGGGCTTTAATGATCACTTAAGAAAATATTTGCATGGTTTTAAGACCAATTTTTTGAAAGTTTAAAGTTGTCTGAAATTAAAATAATTCTTTAATATATTCTTTAATCTGATAAATTATTTAATCTGCTTGAATATAATTGAAGTCAAAGATTTTTATTAGATGGTCTATTGCCCTCTGGAGCATTGGTAGTCTTCTCAATAAATTAGAAATTTTAATTACTAATATTCTATGGACCCATACCTTCATGAGCTAATAATACTGTTGTTTTACTAATACAATTGTATTGATAGGTACAAAGCTTTAAGTTTTTTTTAAGACTTTTGATAAGAATTTCCAAATAAGTACTGTATTTTCACTTTTAGTAAAACTAGGAATTATTATAATAATTACCATGATCACACTAGCATCTTCTAGGATTTTATTACACTAACTCTTTAATGGATATAACAAATGGTCAATAAGGTTGAATTTTTACTGTTCCTCATCCACAGCAACAGTCATCTAGAAGCCAATAATAATATTAAATTATTATAATATTATTGCTAACTTATTCATTGTTTCTATGATATCCCACATCATTACCAATGACAATTGTTTCCTATTCAAAAGGATGTTGAAAATTTACACCAGGCTTCTTATTTGGAAGGCAAATACAATCTTCCATCAATACAACATCTAACAGTATGTCTAGGCTTCACTACGGTGAAATTTTTCTCTTCATTGCCTTTTTCCCTGACTACACTTACAGTTGAAACTGGTAACAACTACAACCATGGTCCCCCACACAAATATGTTATATTGAATATGTGCTTCATTTTTATACATTTATTCTCCAGGCAGCACACCCCCCAAATAGGAACTGATTTACACTTGTTTCAGGTCTCTGGGATTTAGTTGGGTCACATTTGTGACTGAAGAGGCTGAATTTTATCTGAGCAGCCCAAGCATCCTCAAATATCCTTTCTAAAGTGATAAAATGCTCAACTCAATACTTTCTTTATTATAGTCATTCAAGGTTAAACCATTGCTGTAAATTCCATCACAGGATCCCTCATTCCCTGCACTATGATTAGGTAGGAAGTAGCTCTGAGATCCCTTGTCAAATTTATCTCTGAGTGAGTGTTCCTTTTCTATTCCATTTCAGTGTATGACTCACCAACCATTTAATGCATTTCAATAAAAATATTTATTTTACTATTTCAATAGCAGACTACCTCTGTGATGTTCTGGCTGTTCACAATCTGAATAGCATTGCGAACACTATAATATTACTGCCTGTCATTTACAAACTAACTATCATTTGCACAAAACAGTACTATGACATGATAAAATTGGTTCTTAGAAAATTGTTAGCCACCTGAGAGCAAGCTAATATTGTCTGGGATACAGATGGCATTGTTCTCTGGAATGGAGTACATTAAGAGTTAAATGACCAAGAATCACTTGGAAAGAGAATTCCTTACTCTCTCAGCATTATTAAAAGGAAAGATAGGGTGCATATACTTGTAAGAAAAATGAAATAAGAAAAGCTTTAGAATGTAAATTTGAATTTTATATGTAGACAATAACTGCAAATAGAGGAGGAAATGTGAAATTATGCAAAACTATACATATTCCTATGCTTTAACTACCTCCAACAGCTTCTAGTTGTGGTTAAAAAAGGTTAGCCAAGCTGCGGCCCAAGGAAAGCAGGGTGCAGAGGCTAAAAAATAAAAAATAATTTTAAAAAAGGTTAGCCAAAGTATTTGGCTGTGCTTTTATCCACCCTGACAGCCTTTTTCCATTTATTCTTCATATCTCCTTACCTTTCCTACTCTCTTCCTTTTTTTATGATCATGACATTAGAAAATTCAGTAGTGAAGTTCATGCCTTTTATTTTTCAAGATAAAATTTGTATTGTATTTAAAATGTGTGAATATTTATTTTCCACTTTGATGCCTTCCACTCATTTGTACAAATACTGCATGCACCATTCTAGAAAGTAGAATTTATGTTAATTATAAAATTAAATATATTTTCATGGAGACATAAAAACAAATCAGAAATCAAAAAGCATGCTACCTATTCAAAAAAATATTATCCAGCAATTATAGGACAGAATTAATCTCTTCTTTTATGAAATTGCATAAGAAATTTTGTGAGCCATTTTATATTTAATTCATATAATAATGATGTAAAATTCTGTCTAGTGTTCTGAAATTTAGGCTGAGGCCATGTCTTCGTGGGCACTGATTGAGCACAGTACATAATACAAATAAATACTGACTCTAAAAAAAGTGGCTTTATATATCCAATTTATAAATGTATATACGCATACATATATATTTTTATATATGTATGTATATATATATATTTACAATATTCATTTACAATTATGTCTCTAATTGAAGTCTGAGAGAATAAAAATTAGAATAGGAAGCTAAAGGGAGGGGAGATAAAAAGAAACAATAAAAACAACAATAAAAAAACTCTTTCAAGTAACTAGGTAGTGTAATCAATATAATAAAACTAATTAACAAAAAAAAATTGTGATAATGCCAAATTCAACAGACTTCGAAACAACAGACTTACTGTCATACAAATTCTTCATCTAGCTCTCAGCTTTCACACTAAGGCACTTTGTTAAAAATGAAAAATCCTACTATGTTCCTCAAATGGAAATCTAAGCAAAATCAGTCTTAAAAATAAAACCAACTCTAGAAGCTGGCATGTAAAATTGGAGAGGAGTTAGGGGGGAAAAAAAACACCAAAGAAAACAAACTAAAGCCTTATAGTGGTGAAACACAAATGGTCATGCTGTCTTTTGTAAATATTGTCAGCATCGTTAGGTAAAAAGCCAACTGACAGTAGTTGGTATTACTACTTGGAGAAGAGTATTATCATACACCATAGCCAAATAACAGCCCATGTTCTCATGGGCAAAATTAAAAGCATGAGAAGAGAAAGTCATTTACATCATCATTGTTTGGATACTTGAAAATTTTATTGTCAGAGATCAGCAAAATGGAGTGGTTAAAAGCATAGGTTTCAAAGTTATATAGACCTTAAATATACAAATTCAGGTTCTGCTACTGTAACTTTTAGGTAATTTAACCTAAATGTTTTCTTCTGTAAATTCAGAATACTACCACATGTATGTCAAAAGGGTCTGTGAGCCACTTAACATAAGGCCTGGAGTGTTCTTATAAACATAAATAAAGTGGTCTTTAACTCCACAGTGTAGTAGACAAAAATAGCCTCATTTTCTTACTCCGAAGAAGAAATAGGGTAAGTTTTCTGGCCACGTGGTCAATTAAATGCTTAGGAAACTAAAATGAGAGATATTATCTTCATACTTAAAGATCACCTCCTACCTTCTCCATTTCTGAAATTGGCAATCATCCCAGATTCTCTTGGGAGTTTGCAAAAAAGTTTCCATCAATTCTTAGCGTTGTCATTTAGAATTTAAAAACAAACCAAAAAAAAAAAAAGACAAGAGTCGATGTCTAAGTTTGAAAATCAAAATATGAAGGCTGGCTTCAAAAAGTTTTCTCTACCATGAATGACTAATTTTATAAAGAAAGAAAATAAAAATCTCTGCCCTGAGCCCAAAGAATGGAACCAGAATGGAACCATTACTGTGCTATAAATACCCAAGGCTGAATGGGGAGACAGGGGAGGAAAAGGACAGTGAAACTCATGACATCTTTAAAAAGCCCTTTTCTTACAGGTTCTAAATCAAAAACAGATTATTCACCAAAAGCTTTTTGATACCTTGAAGGGTTTCTTGGCTGTTTCTTTGGAAGCTATCATTCACTAGTTCGCATTGATGCAACATTAACTGTCACTCAGAGATGAACTTAAAATTGCTGCCCCATAGATGGAAAATCAGCACCAGGAAGAAAGTGTCTTTGTAAACTCAGAAAACATATTTTCTTTAAAATGGAAAGGATGACCATGTGATAAATGCTTTCATATAATGGATAAAGCCACTTGCTACTTCAGGAAGTATGCACAGACCCTCTGAGATCTGCAGCTCTCATTTTTTTCTTTAGATCACATGCATGATTTAACTTTCTGGGTACCTTTGTAGAACCTACAGCTTGCATTTCTCTCTTTCATCTCCACACTTTCTTTATTCTTCTGCCTCAAGGAAGAACAATAAAACAACTTGCAAGTGAGAAAATAAATCTTTGAAAGATTACAGGAACTAAGGGTTATTCAGCAGACATTAGATGGATAATTGAAGTTTTTAAATGTGTAAAGTACATTAAGGGTGATTCAATTTAATTCAATAAATGTTTATTGAACACTGAACATGTGCCTGGCTTTGTACTAAGCATCATAAAGGAATACAAACAAGAAACAAACAAGAAATTATCCTTCAAAGGGCTTCAATATAGACATCAAATATTTTAAAGAATGCAAATGATTTGTAGTTTGGTACAAATGGATCTAAAGCAGATTCAGACAGTTAGTAGGGAGGAGGATGATTATGAGAAACAAATCCTTCTCACTGGTTTTACCAAGGAAGGCTAAATGGAGTTTTAGCTATAGAGATAGACCTCAAGGCTCAAGAAGGCAATCTAAATTGATAGAAAACTCAAAAGCAATAGATCCAAGGAATGCTGAGACTTCACAATTAGTGTAGCATAAGATAGATGAGAAGGAATGGTAAATATCTAAAAGGGTAGGTTGGCATTAGAACTTAGACTTGCATGCAATGCCAGGGAATTAGGCTTTACAATGTTGGAAGCTTTATAATTCTGGAGCAGAATATTATATATATATAATATTCTGATCATATAATTATCAGAACTATAAGTTAAGAAGATAAATAGTCATACAGGAATCAATTAGATCTATGGGTTAAATGGAGGTGGAAGATATGAGTAAGGCTGATTTTAAGATGATTGGCAGTAGGTAACAAAAAAATCAGGCTGACGCATTCATTGGGGATGGAGAAAAGGGAACATGTTTGGAAATGGCTTTGGGGGGATAATTGAAAGAACTCGGACCTATAGGAAGACTTATTTGAAGATTATTCCAAAATTTTAATATTGTCTTCCTACAAGAGAAGCAATATCTTCTAAATTAAACAAATAAATAAATACACAGCAAACACACAAACGCACACACGCAAGTAGAGAAAAAAAGTGGGACTAACAGGGCTCATTTTTAGACAGATTGAGATTGACAGCCACAAGAAGTTAAGTATCAGTAGATTATTCATTTACTCAGCCTAATTTTAGGAAAGCCTCCAAGATGTCATACTGGTACCCCACATTCAGTATATGAAAGGAATAGACATAAAGAAAAATATTTTAGGTTGCTTTATCAAACTATACCACATAGTAATACCATTTATTGATTTTGTTTTGTTTTCTTTTTCTAAAACATAGTTTAGAATTAACCACACATTGACATTTTTTGTTTTCATTAAGTCTGGAGATTTCATAATTCTGTGAAAATGTTTGCTTTTTTCTGTGTTCAAATGCGAATGCGAACACTGAGGATAAAAGTTTGAAATTATGATTTTAGGTCTTCATAATCAATAAAATGTGTAATAAACTTTAGGCAGGAATGAAAAGTGGATAATTCTGACAAGTATCCTTTCTAAAAATTATACAGTAGGAATATAGATTAGATCATGGACTTCCCCCATGATGATGTGTTGACATTAAGAACAGTGAGTATAGATTATTTCATTTAATCTTTACAGAATCCCATGAGGTAATAGAATGTGTAGTGATGATGTTTGGTAAGTGGATCACAGTTATTTATTTGATAAAACATGGAACTTTATATGTGGGCCTTCATCATGAACTTCCCTAGCATGATTTAATAAAACAGTAGTATGTGAATATACAAACTAGTATAAGAGTCATTACTTTCATTAAGAATATTACAGTGAATAAATAAATTAACCCAGAATAATAAAACCTGAGCAGTTGATGTATGTAAGTCATTTACATCTTGTAGACTCATTTGGGGTAGGGAAGAATAAATGGGTTATGGTGGAGGCTTCATTAGCACTTGCATTTCAATTGACTTTGAAGCACACAATAAGAATACAAAAGCAATAAATATCATCTATAAACAAGCAGACCATCCAGGGTTGTGGCTTTTTTTTTTTTTTTTTTAAACAAGATGTTCTGTGCCATTACACTTTAATAGTCCTACTGAATTTTCAATATGAAAAAAACTAAGGAGGCCTGCCGTGGTGCCATCATTACATTCTGCAGTCATATTTTATTCTGCTTTATTACATCACTTCACATTCAAGGCTACATACACGATGATGTCTCATGGGCAATGACATAGATACTGAAGGAAAACTTAAATGTAACATACCAGCATCTTTCAGCATCCTGTACCTGATGCTAGAGAGTTTGGCTCAGACAATACAAAAATAAATACTCAGCGTAAGTCACATAATAACAAAATGTCATATCTATTCAATTTGTAAGCCCGAGAATTTATTGGCAGCTACCGATATGTTAAAGGTATTTTCATTTGGCATCTTATTAGTAACTTGGTAGATATAGTAAAAAGATCTGCTTATTGCAACTTGGGGGGAGAATAAAGCCAAAAAGATTTTCTCTAACAGCTGGCCATGTGCTGCTCTATTTACACTGTATCCTCTCAGGGATAAGATTTGTTTTAATATTGTCTAGGTAAGTATTATTTAGCAAAAGATCTTTATTTTCTATAAAAGACCTGAATGAGAATTCTAGGTTTTAGTGCAGAATTGGAATCTCCTTGTTGCTCCAACAAAGAGCCATAGAAAACAAAGCTATAGAGAATAGAGCAGCAAAACAAAATAAAATATAATCTCCTAACGAACCTTGAGAAAATTTTAAAATGATCGTTAAATATAGCAGTTACAAGAAAGGGACTTTGGAGATGCATTTGGAGAAATGCAAATTAATACAGGGTAGGCCCCATGTGTCACAGTTGTGCCTGCAGAACAGAAAACTTCATGGTAGCCCTTCTAGAATCAAGAAACTAAATCCTAGCAGGCATTCAGGAAAGGCTAATAGCACAACCTGGAAAAATCTCTCAGCTCCCTGGAGGATTTGTACTCCAGACTTAATTTAAGTATTTCAACCTGCTAGACAATAGGGCCCTGAAGCAATTTGGGACAGCCCAAGGGTAATACATCTGCACACACCACCCACCAGGCTCCTGCCTGGACACACTGTCCTCTTCCTTCAGCTCTTGAGAATCTCAGATCCTCAGGGAAGTCTATTGTGCAGTCCCACCTGAAGTGGCCCCTACTCCCAACTCACTTTCCTGTTGTCACACAGCCTCATTTGCTTCTTCGCAGTGTCACAATCAGCAGTCATTACAATGATGGTTTTTTACTTGCTTATTATGCTCTGCTGGCAGAATGTGAGCTGCGAAGTCGGCAAGGATCATGCCTACATTTCATCACGCCATGCCCAGCACCTTACATGGAGCATGACACACAGTTCAGTTTAGTCCATATTTTAGAAGAAAGCAAGAAAGGAAAGAAGATTTTAAAAAGAAGAAGAAAGACTGAAAATAGAGCAGAACACTACGTGGTTTTTGGCCCTTTCTATTTGATTTATTAGACTTACGCCAACCAGCACCAGTGTTTGTCTAGGATTGCATGACTTAACTGCACTGGGTCTGATTTTTTCTTTTATGAAAATAACACCCAGAATTGTTTGATTATTGCCAGCAAATGGCCAAGTATAATACATAGAAATTTGCCATCCATAAAGCCCAAAAGAAATGTAAGGTGTTATTACCGGCTGAAGTTACTCTTTCTCTGCTAAGCGTGACTGCACAACTAATAGTTTCACTCTGGTTTCTCCTCTATTCTTAAGTATACCCAATATACAGAAATTAATGGTCATTCCTGAATAGATATAGTGCCTTTATTCAATCCAATTATGAATTATCAATTAGCTATTAATTTAGTATTTAAGTATACCCTTTTCGTAAAACAAGATAACAATAATAGCGACACACTCCTAAGTATTATGTGCCTGAAGCTATTCTATGCTCTTTATATCTTTTATTTCATTTAATCTTTACAGAATCCCATGAGGTAACTGATAATCATTCTTGTTCTTATTTTATAATCAGTAACCTGAGGCACAGATATAGTAAGTGACTAGCTCAAAGATCCGATGCAGTAAGGGGCAAATGTATGCTGGCTTTGAAGAGTCCCAGGAGGTCTCCAGGACCACACCTCCTAACTTGGGCATCACAGGTCTCATAAAAAGCAACATACACATGATTGTGCAATTCTATAGTCTCTAGAATAGCTCTTGAATCTGGAATTCTGTTCAATAGCCCAGGATGGTTCTCTTTCATATACTCAGTAAGCATATGAAATAGTGACACTAAAATGGCAGAATTTTAAAATGTCCAATAAGTTTTAAAAGGATTATCAAGACACTTAAAAAAAAACACTTGGCTTTTGGCTTAGTCATGAGATTATTTATTAATCTCCCAAAGTGCTCATTTTGTATTGTGCTTAGAGACTCTCAAAGAGGAACAAACGTGTCTCAGACAGCTAAGAGGCTCCTGTGCGTTTACATAGGTCTTGTAATCCACACCTGTTCCTCTCACCCAGCCCTGAGGATCTTTCCTCTTAGTACTAATTGGTGATTACAGTGACTGAAAAGATTGTGCTGCACTGTTGGTGTGTTAGGTTTGGAATAAAGTGAAGAATCATCAGTTTAACTGGTTAGAGATTAGCAAGGATGTTGAAGGCAGATGGAGAATAGATTTTGTTCTACAAGTATGCTGCTCAAAAGTAAATTGGTCATCGTTTCTAAGACTATTAGTAGACATATTATGTTAAAATGAGATGTAATAACAGCTAATATTTATGAAGTATTTGTGCTTACTAGATACTCTGCTATAAATTTTACTATCAATTATCCGAATGCTTCCTAACAATTACTCTATATAATATACAATTTCACACAAGAAATTGTTTCAGAGTCATTTGCCTAAGATCATTGAATTCTGTTCATGGTGAAATTGGGATTTAAAGGCACATCACCCTGAACTCTAACCCTACGGTCTTATGTCCATGTGCAATACTTTTCTGTCCATGAACCTGAGGGCATCTTCCATCACTACCTTGTAACATCTTTCCTAAAACATCACTACCCCAAAGCACTTTTCCCAACACTAAACACACACACTCTCTCTCTCTGCTGCCTGTTTAGTGAATCTGTCACTTTAAAGAACTGGGGAGGAACTACCCATGGACAGTGTTGATATTTAGTTTGGGGTTATCACAGAAATAGTCTAAAAATGCTTTATTATTTCTGTATTTATATAATAAAATACAGAGTTCTGTCTCATCATATTTTATGTGCAACAAAGTCTCGTGGCATGTCCATCAAAAAGCACAAAGGTATTCCATATTCAAAACGTTCCAGAGTCTGAAACCAAACCTTCAAGGGTTACATCTTTCACACATGTTTTATTCCTAATTACTGCTGGTGGACATGCCACCAGAGAATTTTACTAAATTATCCTTGGATAAGCCACCGGACACAGCAGCCCAATCATCACCTATGATGTGAAATCCCTATTATTTCTGTCTTTCCCCCTTTATATCATCAAATACCATTTCTCTTGTTCTTCTGTCTAAGATCCTTCTATGGTCTGGGAAAATAATTAACTTTGTTAAGGATTTTGCATTAAATAAGAACTAATAAGGTGCCCAAAGGAGAGCGGTGTTAGAAATAGGGTATCATGGGCCAGAAGTGAGGGGAAGGATGGCCGGCTATTTCAGACACTCAGAGCTCTTTTGATAAAGATAAAGGAGATGTTAATGCACATAGATCCATAGATTCTTCATTTCTCATTTGCAAAAACTTTCATCAAGGAACACTTCTGCTATGTGATTGTTAAGGATCAATGAAAACTTGATTTTAACCTCTCCTAAATCCTCTAATTAAAAGAGCTATGATTCTTATCAAGAAATTATATAATAAAAATGCTGTGTATTTTAATTCTCTCCTGAAATTAAGCAAAAATATTCTAATATTTTTAATACTTTCCCTGGAAAATATCCACATTTTATGATTAATTTAACAAAGAAACAGCTCTTACAGCATTTTGTATTTTTAAAGACTTTTATGAGCATGCAATTAATCCCAACAACATTTTGACAACCAGGTACTAATTATTTCCTTGTAAGAAGTGGGGCATGTGTTGCAGAAAACACTTCTGACTTCCTCTAGACACCACATTTGTAAGACTTTCTGCCATATAAATGAGAAGCTTGGAGAATGACCTGAACTTATCAAGATTCATACTAGATTTTGAAAGGGAAGAACATTTTAGGATTAGATTTGTTGTGTTTTAGATACCTCCCTGAAAAGGCTTTCCATTATCCCATTTACACAAGAAAATGAAGAAATTAAAATTCTGTTGAATTTAATTCATAATGTGTTAACCTTCAAATTTCAATTCTGGTGAATATCTTAATTCTATAGTAGCATATTACCACTTCTCTTGACCCTTAAATAAATTTTCTACTGCATATAATTCTATGAGCAATAACAGGATATTTCTGGTTAATTTTATGACCAAATAAAAGCAAGACATCTGCTCTTAGGAATTCTTATCCAGAGAATAGTTGTTTAATAGGATATCTTTGAATTTGAGAATAATAAAGGTTACATGTATATACTAATAATTATTAAATATACCAAAGGTTGAGTAAGGTGTATAGCATTTTCAAAAATAAAATCTAATCTTTGATTTTTACAGTAAAGCAGATTCTTCCCTTTAATAGATAGGAAAATGAGACTCAGAGAAGTTAAGCAAATTTCCCACAGTCACATTGCCTGTATGTGGCAAATCCAGAATTCAAATTCAAGTCTGTGAATTTCACAAAGGCCGAGCTATTAAATCAGCACTCACTAATAACTCTCTGCTTTCTTTAGTAATTACATTTAGATTATAAGACTAAATCCTATATCCTATATCCTATATCCTATATCCACCGATAGTCAATAAAATATGAAGAAAAGATTATTTACAGAACTTCTCAAGACTAAAAACTAGCAGGATATAACAGACAAAGTGATCTTCACTTCTGTGTCCTCTTGCCTCATAATCTCAATGGACACTGAGTTGTCTTCAACTCCAGGCTGTAGGAATGCTGCTCAGGTGCCCCTTGGTCTATTCTCAGGTTTTGTTAGCTTTTCATTGCAACTAATCGTCATGTTTCTTTTTAGAGTCACTTCCAGCTTCTATCCTCCTTTTCTAACTTTCTGACTATTCTAGGCAACATGGAGTTACTTGAGGTTGGATTTATTATAGAAGCTCATATTTTCCATCAAGTCATGAGATAAAGCTGACATAAACACCCATTTCCACAGAGTGTGCAGGCTTGTTTCAGCCATAGACTAATGCATCATATATACAACTTCCAGGACCTAATTTTACCCAACACAATGTTAAGAACACCTAGGAAAAGGGACAAATTTAAACTTGGGTCTTAATTTGGTTATGATCAACTCTGGCAACATATGAGACATTTGGAAAAATAAAAAAAGAATCAAGGAAATAACTAAAGATTAAATACATAAAAGTTATCATTCCAAATAATGAATACCTACTCAGACATTGGGATACGAACCTAGAAATATATAGAAACATATAAGACAATGTACCTGGATTCCATATTTTGCCAGGGAATTAAAATATAGTCATAAGAAGGCAAGCTTAAGAATAGAAAATAAAATGGTGTGTCACATGAAGGATAGAGGAGTTAACAGACCTTCTGTGACTTAGGGGAGAAAGAAGAGAAAGAAGCTTCCTAACGTAGAAGGAGTCTGTGCCTAGTATTAAGGAAGATGAGTCTGGCTTAATGTGGATAAGACTGGAGATGAACAAGAACACAAAAATGATTTGGGGAAAACATTTGCCTTTTCTACATACATTTTTAAATCAATCTTTCTAGTTTCGTTTCATCTGACTGGTATTTTTAATGGTATAACATTAAATGTATACATCATTTTGGGGTAAAAGACACTTTTATAATTGTCTGTCTTGCTCTGTGAGAACATGGTATGTTTTTCATTTGTTACAATATTTTTTTTTTCATGAATTTCTATGGTGCTTTACAGTTTTCTTCATTTTGGTCTTGATCATTCCTATTTTAGTCCTGGGTAGTTCATCTATCTGTTGCTTTTCTTTCTTAGATCCTTTCTTCTTTCTAAGAAAGAAATTTCTTTCTTTCTTAGATCCTTTAGCCTCTTCTTTCAATGTATAAAGAAGGTATTCTTGATGCTCTCTATGCCCACCTTACTGATTCTTTTGCTTTTCATACTGATTAAGGCAATTTTCTTGCATTTCCAGGTAAGCAGTATTATTGCAGGTAATGACCATTTTATATTGACACTTTAATTTCTGTACCTTTTCCCCCTCTTTCTCTTTACTAATTACATTGGCTGGTAACTCAGAACAATGCTAAATAAGAATAGCATAAAAACATTCAGGTCTTCTTCCTTGTTTTTAAAAGAATGTTTTTAATTATAAAAATAATTATATTGGAAAGATGAATACAACAATGATATTAAAAGGATAAGAGGTGAGAAAAAAATAGAGTTGCACAAGAAAGTAATACTAAAACCAAATGAGTAGGTTGAAGAAATTGGAAAATTCTGTAAATATAGGACTCCACTGAATGTTTGCTAATTGAGAGACAAAGCAAGATGTTCTAGAGTGATTAGAAAACAGTTAAAAATAATGCGAAGTATGAGAAGAAAGGTAAACTAAGAAGGATGAGAAGAAAATCAGTAAAATTAATCTATGGCTAATTTTTCGAAAGGGTAAAATTTATAGATTTAGATAGTAGCCAAGACCATAAAAAATAACTGTTTATTATTTATTATGAGAATAACTTTCCTTCATGATTAGTGAAATCAAGCTATTCTGAGTCATTCAACAGCAATCCATTCTCCCAGTCACATCTTTTTTTATAAGACATTGCTTTAGCACTGCGGGAAATTCAGTGATGTTAAAATCTTGGTGCCCTTTTCCCTGGAATTAACAGTGTAGTTGAGTAAATATATAAATTAAAATATATTAGGTAATATAGGACAAGTACCAGAAATGGTACAAAATGAGTGATCGGAAGAAGGAACTAGGTAAATCAATCAGGAAGGCTTTATGTTTGAGGCTGAATTTGAACGTAATCTTGAAGAAAAGCATGGGCTTTGCTTGAGGATGTTGTGTAATAAGTACTTAATGTAAGACATAAGTATGCATTAAAGCAGTGCATTTCTGAAACAAAGCTGAAAACTGAAATGAAGGAAAATATTGTGAAATAACAAATACAGTAAGTTGACCACCCAAGGGACTGTAACAGACTGGTCAACATACAGAGGTAGTCAACATAAGGAACTAGGCCTCCTCTACCAAAACATGGATGTGGTATAGGTCTGGTCTATGAAAATTAGTTCAACTTAAGGAGATGGTCACAATAGGGAAGTGGTCAACTATGGAGGTTCCATTTGATAGACGTTTTTTCTAATGAGTAAGTCAAAGTTACTACTAAAAATAAAAAAATTAAAAAAAATTAAAAAAATAATTAACATAACAGACCTGATGCTATAAACTTTAAAAGAGCCTGTTTATAAGAGTGGTCTTTGGTTGGCATTTGGAAACTTGGTTTTGAAAATACTCATTATGTTTATAGGGCTGTTTTACTCACTTGGGACAATGAATTCTGGTGTATCAGCTTGCTAAGATTATCTACATTGTGATTATATATAGTGGACACTTTTCTTCTTAACCACATAAGCAGAGTGCCTACAT
>CAUYPK010082732.1:0-14466 GCA_963574355.1 Loris lydekkerianus
AGAGAAAGAGAGAGAGAGAGAGAGAGAAAGAGAGAAAGAGAGAAAGAGAGAAAGAGAGAAAGAGAGAAAGAGAGAAAGAGAGAAAGAGAGAAAGAGAGAAAGAAAGAAAGAAAGAAAGAAAGAAAGAAAGAAAGAAAGAAAAAGAAAGAAAATGAAAAAAAAAAAAAAACCAGACCTATATTTCAGCATGGTGATTTTCATCTAGAGCCTCTTAGTGTTTATGTGTAAAATACCATATATACTCAAGTATAAGCCAAGTTTTTTTGGCACAAAATTTGTGCTGAAAAACCCAAACTCGGCACAAATTTTGTGCTGAAAAAACTCGGCTTATACTCGAGTATATACGGTATTACACAAAGAATGCATAGTAATATATTATTATACATCGTTAATTTTTATTCATATTCTTTTCTAACTATGCTTGTAATTGAGTGTGACTGTGCCTGAATCTAATGCTGTCTAATGACTGTAATGATGTCAAATCCACATTTATAGGTGGCTCCGTTCTCTACAAGTGCTGACGGTACATGTACTATATATAAGAACAAATTTGGGACTGAAAAAGACATCTAAGATCTCCATAAGAGGAATTATGAGTATCAGTTTCAAAATTTAGTGAAAGTTCCTGGAAGCATCAAGATAGCAGAAAAAGAATGATGTACTTCAGTATCAATTTATGTATTGTTCTTGTTTTGGTTGAATACTAATTTAATTTGTTTTTCAGAACAGAGAAGTACAATAAAAATCGAAATTGTGTCTACCAAAAAATTTTACATAGATACATATTTTTCTTCATATCCCAAGAGTTAATTCTGTCTAAATACAGCAGTTACAGTATTTATCTGAGAAACATCATGGGTATAAATTTTGCTAAACGGGTCATCTTCTTAGTTTTAAGTATAACATTCAAAGGACTATTTGATTAATTTGACTCTTTATGAGTTTGCACAGGAAAAACAATCTTTAACACAGTCACATATTGCTTATGGTTGAGGATATGTTCTGGGAAACACACTATTAAGTGATTTAGTGGCTACTTATAAGAATTTAGATGCTGTTATCTTTTGACATGCTTCAGCTATATGATATAGCCTACCACTCCTAGACCAACAATACCTATAGCATGTTACTATATGAAATACTATAAGCAATTGTAACAGAAAGGGAAGTATTTGCTGTATATAAACATAAAATTACAGTAAAAAGTACAGCATTAAAGAAAAAAAATGATATACTTGTTTAGGGCGCAAACTATAAATGTAGCTGGTAGGACTGGAAATCATTTGGGGTGAGTAAGTGGTGAGTGAAAATAAAGGTTCTAGGACATTACTGTGCACTACGGTAGACTTTTCAAACACTCTACACTTAGGCTGCACTAAATTTATAAACAATATTTCATTTTCTTCAGTAACAAATTAACTTTAGCTACTGTCACACTTTTTCTTTGTGAACTTTTCAATTTTTTCAAACTAACTCTTGTAATAACAGCTTAAAACACCAACACATTGTACAGCTGTACAAAAATTCTTTCTTGATATTTTTAGTTTTTATGCCTATTTAATTTTCTTAACTTTTAAAAAATGTGTTAAAAACCAAGACACAAACACACACATTAGCCTCGGTCTACACAAGGTCGAGATCATCAGTATCACTATCTTCCACCTGCACATCTTGTCCCACAGAAATGTTTGCAGGAGCAAAAGTGCATGTTGAGCTGTCATCCCTATGAGAACAAAGCCTTCTTTTAAAATAGTCCCAGAAGGGCCTGCCTGAGGCTGTTTTGCAATTATGTTTTTGTTTTTTTAAAAATAAGTAGAAGGTATATACTCTAACAACAAAAACATACAGCAAATGTGTAAACCAGTGACATAGTCATTTACTGTCATTATCAAGTGTTGAACATGATTGCATGTGTTCCACTGTGATGCAGCTGGCAGTGCAGTAGGTCCGTTTACACCAGCATCACCACAAACATACAAGTCATGTTTGGTACTATGATATTGTGACAACTATGAGGTCACTAGGTGATAGGAGTTTTTCAGGTCCATCATAATCTTCTGGTACCAATGTTTTATAGTACCAACTGTCCTTTGCTGACCGACACACTATTACCCAGGAAATGACTGTTATTTGATGCTATAATTTAACTAAGTGCTTCTAATCTGAATTTTTATATGAAAGGTGTGTTGAATGGGCTTTAACACCATTCCAATGAAAGGTAGGAGTAGATGGGATTGAATAGATATAAGTCTCTATTGATGTATTTATTTTCTGCCATACTTTGCTATGAAGTATCTTAATACTTATGAAGTATCTTAAATAGCTTAACACCAGAATCTTAAAATATTTCTATATCGGTTTAATGGAAAGCACTAACATTTTCAGAAACAGAGAAAGCATAAATAATATATATTTCTTTAAGTACTAATTAATTCAATTCGTTATTCAATGATATGAATTCTAATGGGATACATATTATTCAAATATGTGTGTGAATACATTTGTAAGACTTTCAGAAACTCAACAATGAGTCTCAAAAAAGATAAAGAAAAGCAATACTTATTATTAATAAGTAGCAATTATGCTGCTGAGGTACTGAAATGAACATCCTGTATTTATGGCTTTTCTATCCTCTTACTGAATTTTGCCAATTAGATGCAGAAGGTCATAGGAAGACTCAAAGCACATTTATAGGGGTAATTGTACGGAGAGCAATCCAATTATGTTGAAATGCTTCCGTGATGTTATCATTATGGAAACCTCTGTTACTCCAGCCTCATTGAGGAGGGAGAGCAGATGCTGCTTTCCACTTCCTTCCTTCCTCTCATCCGACTAAGTCTGGAAAGTGGTCCAGTCAGGACATTACTCAGTACAGACTTCCTTGGTTCCAATCTCCTCCAGCCAAACCAATCTCCACTGGCTATATACATAGGTGTCCAGGATTAGCGTATAAGAGATTGGAAAATAATAAGCTATTTCATTATTTTCTAAATCATTGACATGAGTGATCTATGCCTCTATTACACAACTTCAGCTCTTCCAATATTCTCTTACAAGGAATAATATTCAACTAATGGTATGGTTTGTTAAGTTTATTGTAGAAAACAATGTTAGTTGAGACCTTTTTTATCTTTTTCTGAGTGTCATATGTTGTAAATTATCAAAGTTTCATAAGAAAGTAACTGCATTATCTAGAAAAAATGCTTTATTTTCTACTACTAAAAATTTTCAATATGAGAGAACTTTTTCTTTTGCAATGATAAAAATGTAATCTAGATTTTGCATTTTTCTTGTAATACTTAGATTCTATCATAGGGAAATTTTTGCCTTTATTTTCTTTTGAGACATGTCAAAATATAACATTCACTAAGGATGAGGATGCTATAATAATGCCAAAGTAGATTATGCTAATTCTTGTCCAATATGATAGACCTCAAGTGATTTACAGCATGATAACTTTGCACATATAAATGTCATTTCCAAGCAGTAGATGGAATTCTGGTTAAATATCATGCACACAGTGTAGATGAGTGTAATATATGGAACATAATTTTGTTACCCATGAAATTACTGGTGATGTGAGGGTGAAAAATACACTAAAACCCAGTTTTTAGAAATCTGTGTTTTGGACATTTTATCTCTTCAATTTTTGGATTAATGCCCTAAAACGGATCTTAGCTGAACTGAATGATTTCTACTACTATAAACAACTAAAAGATACATATTCTATGACATGCTGGTGATTCAGCTTTATGATTGTATAATAGCTGTTAGATGCAATGACTTATAATCAACTACTCTAAAATTCAAGTCAGCTTTTGCTACATGTTCTCTGATGTCTAACTGGCTTATATCCAACAACTGTATCCAGCATACTAACGTGTAGTTTCCTCAGGGTATATTTTACAACTAATTTAGCTTTTAATGGTTTACCAGGAAATCAAATTGCTTAAAATGCACTGCTTTACAGGTCCTGGTAAGTGGTTGATAATATGCTCTATGCAAGTGGTCAGCCTAAAATTACTGAGGCCATGTAGTGTGGAATAAGCCTTCAAAACCTCAATCATTGATTCATGCCTCTGTTGGAGCAGATGCTGAGTTATCTGCCAAGGAAATGCCAGGTCCTGAATACTTTCATGTAGAGATGAGGCATCCAGTTATTCAGATAAAATTCCTTGTTTTGAAATGTAATTTTTTTATCAGATATCAACAATTCTTAGTTGATTTTTAAAGCATATAGACATGCCTTTAATCAGAAAAATGATTATCAAGTATGCAGACTGTCCACAGACTATAACTTTGTACTCTTTGTTCCTCAATTTTAAGAAAAGTCAAAAATGAATAAAAAAACAACAACAAAAACCCATGGTTTAAAGGACCACAACATGCGGAAGGTAGAGAACCACTGCTCTAAGAGGATGTGTTGAGTCATGCACCACTTTTGATGTTGTGAGAATAATACTGTTAAAGGAGTCAGACTCTCAGAGCTGCATTTGGACCTCAATGCTTTGACATCCCGAACAACGGCTGTTACTGGACTTTTCTGTAACAACATGTGGATTCCTCAGTGGACTGAGGAAAGCTGTCGGAGAAAGTGTATGAAATTTCCATTGTATCACCCAGTGTTCCCTTTATAGGAGGCATCAGGGGAAATTATCTAGAATCTTACTTTTGGAAAATTAAAAATAATGATTTGCTTTGAATCTTAAGATTTATTATTATTAATATATGTCCTTTTGTTTTAGTTTCTGAGACTCTTAGGGCATGATTTGTAGAATTAACAATATTTTAAGTGTTTTGGTTATTGTATCTGGGTATTAACTTTGATTACATTTCTATTCAAATTAGCAATTTCATTTTTTTTTAATCATAAGGTTCATTCGTATTGACAGCCTCCTATTATTTAAAGTAGCCAGTAAGATGCTAAGAACTGAATATACACCTGGAATTATACATTTTTAAAGATATCTATTTTGTTTGTTTGCTAGAATTATTATAATTGTTTTTCCTTCAATCTGATCAGTTTGACTTTCTTTTATTTTAGTGTGTATTTGTGTCTACCACCTTTTTAAAAAGTTAGCATGTGAACATATAAAATATCACGTCGAAACCAAGATTTGTTATTTAGTCACTGAACAAAAGTAAGGTGAACACTTACTTGGTCTCAGGAACTGTACTTGGTTTACAAAGTAAATACAAGATGGGCGGCACCTGTGGCTCAAATGAGTAGGACGCCAGCCCCATATACTAGAGGCGGTGGGTTCAAACCCAGCCCGGACCAAAAACTAGAAAAAAAAAAAAAAAAGTAAATACAAGATACAATCAGAGAAGTATAAGGAGTAGATAGACAAGTAAATGAGCATTATCAGTAACATTTATTAAGCTATTAAGTGCTGATGAGTAGAGGGGGGACTTGTAATCCATTCTAACCACAACAGATTGGCTCAGAAAGAATTCCTGGATATATCTATGTAATTGAGTCTTGCAATCGGAATTTTAACAATTTGGATAGGTTCTGCTACTTTTTCTGGACACTCACTTATGTTGAGATTAATCATGATTCCTAATTGTATTTCATCCCAACTACCCCAGATAGGGTTATAAAGAAAAGACAAATAAATCAAATCAGAATCAAAAGATCTATATTTATTAGTTCTGCCATTTTCCCCTATAATTTATGTGCAACAGTAGAAAACAGAAGGGCAGAGAAATTATTTCCAAGTTTTGTTCTCTTTTTTTTTATCTAGTATGGGCATAGATGACATTGATCATTACCTATTTCATATTGGTAATTTACACTGTGTTACATATATTATTTTTGGTGAGGCATATGGTGATTATAGTAAGTCTGTCTATCAGTGAACCTGTCAGCTAACACACAATACTTTTAATTTATTCTGAAAACTAGCATCTTTGACTAATAACATGCTTGAGAAGCTTTAGCTCATACTTTTTCAGAGTTGCTTTTTAGGATTTAAAAAAACTAACTTAATTTTTGTAGATGCAGGCAGAATCCTCAAAAATATCAGGCTGAAGAATTTTGATTTGATTTTATAGCCTGCAGGAAACAGTTGGGAATAACTTCTATTATAAGCAGACAAAGGTCATTTCTTCATTACTTGAATATTGTAGTGTTTTTACATTGTGTAGTTGTAGCCTGGAGGGAAAATAGTGAATAATTTATTGACACATGTACAACATTATCTCCAAAATTTCTTTGTTATAATCATTCATTTTATTAATATTAAAAGATCTATAAAGTAAATACAATTATAAAATTATAACCACATTGGATTTTAATTCTGATTTCCATCTGTACAATTATATTATAGTCAGAACAGCCATAAGGCCTTAACACAATGTTATATATTTGAATAATGCTTAATTTCTCAGTTTGTTTTAGTATATATCATCCTACTCTTAAGAAAAATATAATGTAGCTTTCCACAAAATATTAAAAATATGAATTACCCAGAATTTAACTACTTTTTTGCCTTCAATATTTTGACAAACCACATTTCAAATAAATGTAAGTTCCATTGATTGTATTTGTACAATTTTCTCAGTTTTAACTTAACTATAGGTTGCACACCAATTTCTTCTTGGCAGAGCATTTTCTTTAACTTATTTTTCTTGTATGATAAATTTTTTGTTTCTTTTGTAGTTTCCTATTGCTTTTAATTATAATTACCATTCCTCATTTTCTTTCATAAAAATTTTCCTATCTTCCTGTTACGTAAAACATAATTTTAAACTTGACAGTAATCAAAGAATAAGAAGATATTGAATTTTTAATGCTAGATCATAAATCTGTCACTTGTTGATTTTCTGCTATAATTGCACTTGTCATAATAAACACAGTATTATGAAGAAAGGTCACAGAAGAATGAAATTCCTGGTAAGAAGGACATATTATAGGATACACATACTTTAAATGAGCAAACATTTAATTAGGGTTTGCTGAGGTCTAGTTGTTTTACTGGATATAAATGTAAGAACTGTCATTAGGTAAAGTGTCTTTATGGTAGTGATTCTCAAAGTTTGGACCCAGGACCTGCAGCATTAGCTTTACCTGAGTAGTAGTTAGGTACATAGAATCACAAAGTTAGGGTCCAGTAATCTGCTGGGGTTTTGTTGTTGTTTGTTTGTTTTGCAGTTTTTGGCCAGGGCTGGGTTTGAACCTGCCACCTCCAGTATATGGGGCCAGCGCCCTACTCCTTGAGCCACAGGCGCCTCCCCTAGTAATCTGCATTTTAACAAGCCCTCCAGGTGATTATAATGCAGCTAAATTTTGAGAACCAATGCTTTATGAGATTCTCTCCTAGACCCTTTTCATTCACACAAAGCTTTTCCCTAAATAAGTGAAGTTGACGTGCTTACTTGCTATTGACGTTCTTCATTACCTTGCCAGCTCCACTAGAACAAAGACTTCCTCTGTGCTTGGTTGCCATGGGTCTTGCAACCCATGACAATGTGTGTCACCTACCATTCAATGTTATTTTTGGTGATTATCATCATGCTTTGGAACCTGATTTTCAAAGGCCAGAGATTACACATATACCCAAATAGTTTGCACAAAGAAAATTAAGCTAAATACTAAAATCAAATGTGATGGAAAAGAGATTTCACCTTTTTGCTTATGTGCCTTAGACACATAAGTTTAACATTACTTGTCATTATAACCTATTCAAAATCAATAATAATGATGCAACATTTATCTCAAAAGCATTTTTTAAAATCTTTCCCCTAATTATGTTAATGTTTGTATGGTACAGTTCACTCTATATGTGTTACTTATATAATACAGCAGATATAATAATGTTCATATATATAAAAAGTTTCAAAATGCTTTCATTGTCTGTTTTGTGCAAATAGAGGCGGCAATATGTTTAAAAATAGAAGTGGTTATTCAGTCAAATAAATAAGGAATTAGCAACATAGAAGTCTATTGTGTGAGAATAAAAGGATATATTAAAAGTATTTTCCTATTCTCGTTATATTCATAATGCCAATTCATGTGCTTCATTCCTTAACATTGTTAAAAATCTATGTGACTAAGGGGTCTTGGTCTGCTCCTTTTTTTGTATTTGGTTATAGGATAATAAGAAATAAAGATATACCTTAGGCAAATTCATGTATTCAGAAGATTAAGATGAATTTTTTTTTATTTTTAATTTTTTTAGAGACAGAGTCTCACTTTGTCACACTCGGTAGACAAAGCAACCTCTTACTTTTAAGCTTAGGCAATTCTCTTGCCTCAGTCTCCTGAGTAGCTGGGACCACAGGCACCCACCACAACACCCGGCTATTTGTTTTGTTGTAGTTTGGCCGGTGCCAGGTTTGAACCCACCATCCACAATATTTGGGGCTGGCACCCTACTCATTGAGCCACAGGCACAGCCCAAATTACCTTTTAATTTATTTTTCAAGATAGACTCTCAGTCTGTCATCCTGGGTAGAGTGCTGAGGCATCATCATAGCTCACAACAACTAAAATCTCTTGGGCTTAAAAGATCCTCTGGACTCAACCTCCCAAGTAGCTGGGACTACAGGCTTCTGCCACGACGCCTGGCCAGTTTTTCTATTTTTAATAGAGACAGGGTCTCCCTCTTGCTCAGACTGGTCTCCACTCAAGGGATCCACCGAATTGGCTTCCAAAGTGCTAGGATGATTACAGGCAGTTGCTGCTGCGCCTGGCCAAAGATGAATAATCTTAAATCTCTATTTACTGATTGTCCAAATCATACACCAAGAGTATTACTCGTTATGTGTGTAGGTTGCCATTCATTCTTGCGTTAAAGCACTCATAGGGGAAAAACAATAGTTAACACAAACCGATGCACAATTACTTATTACATGCAGCATTGGTAGGCCCTTAACATTTGCAAAGTCAGCATGAGCACAGAAACGCAAGCACATATTCCACATGTCTAAATAGAAGGTATAGAATATTTAAATATCACACAAAACTCAAAAGAACTAAGAGTTAAATTTGATGTAATCTTTTATTTTGAAAAAGGCACGTCTAAGTACCCGGCAGGACAGAATTTAGCACCTCAACATGGCTATTCTGTGCCCCTCTCTTGTCCTCCACACTGTGGATGGAGCTAAACACAATAGCCCAGGCTTCCAAAATTGTCCGAAGTCTCCACAGACAACTTCCTACTGGGTGACACCTGGGCCTGGAGGTGCTCACAAGGATGGCATGATCCATACTAAAGAGAACCATGCAGGCCTTGGAAACAGACTTGGAGGGATTTGGGTATAGAATTCCAGGGCAGCACAAACAGTCTGGGGTCTGGAAGGTGAGGCCGGGTTCTGGGTGTTCACATACGAGCAGGTCTCGCCCCAGACCGTGGGATGGAGCAGAGGAGGACAGGGCATAGCCCTCTCCAGCACAGACCTAGGCAGGATGGTTCCGAGGGTGGAACAGGGCAGCGTGCTGGTCTGTGCAAATACGTGATGGCAATCCATTCCACTTGCCTTTGTTCAGTGACTTCCTCAGGATTTCACTCCTTCATGGAGCAGCTTTGAAATTCTTCCCCAGAGCTCTTTACAAGATGGATTGAGACCGGCTCTCTAATCACTTTTCAAATCATTTTGTTCATTTTATTCAGATTATAATGACATTATTAAGACAAAGGAATCATGTTATCAGGATAACAAGAACAGTGGACATTGTTGCCTTTACAGAAAATCTTCTTGAGTAAATTTCTATTGTATATTAGAGCCATTCAATTTTATGTGATGAGGTTGTAGTTCCTACTTGTTTCTCTCTTTTTGTTAGGCCCCACCCCCTAGTAGCTGTCCTGGTGATTTCCTATTTACCTACTACTGAACATGAGCACCTTCCCCTTTTTTTATCTTTCCTGATCCATTCATTTTTGCACACTCCACAACCTGACAAATGTTAGCACTGAAAGCTCATGGAGTCTCACTGAATCAGAACCTTGCTCCCATGGTAACTTCGAATTTCCATTGCATTAGAGCAACACAGCTCGGATAGTCTAATAGTGTAGCACAGGCTTAGACTATTTCTTTGCCGTTATTGGCCTAGAGGACTGGGTTGAGCTGCCAGGAGTGGGCAGTTGGAGGTGAACACAAAGCCAACATGAATCTTCTCTCAAAGGTGGTTTCCACTTTCATATAACATTCTTCTTTGCCAACTTTGGTAATTTGGTAATTGAAATAACTTCTATTTCAAAATAATTTCATTGAAAGACAGGGCAGATTTAACCATTATTAACCACTCACTAAAGGTAGAAGTGGAACCACATAGGATTTGCCTAATCTACATGGCGGACAAGCAGGACAAAAAATGAAGTTGTTTTCCATGCATTTAGTGTTTTTCTCCTATTAAGGATTTTGGCTATTCTTATTTATCTTTTAGTTGATGGTTTGAATCACACAAGCTTATTGTGAATAAAAAAAACACAGTTAAGTGTTTTCAAAGCCTACTTCCCCTTAGGATTTTAAGTTCACTAGGAAATAAATCCTCACACTCTACCAGGCTGTGTCCTCACTAATATGTTGTAAATGCACCTTCATGGGCTTGCAGGAGCTAAATTGCAAACAGGTGTCTTTTTCAAATCACTCTTACATTCTGGTGCTTTCCAAAAAGGATCATTTTATTTCTAACTCATTCTAAAGGGAAACAATGTCATTTTGAACCTTTTTTGATGACACAACGTTGCTTGTTTTGTCACCATATAAAAAGGTAATGGGCTGAGTTTAGAAACTGGATTGCTTAAAGAGACATTTGCAAATGAGTAATAATGTTAGTGCAAAACAGAAAACCAACAATATTACAAAAAATACTGGAAAAGAGGAAAAATCTAAACAGATAAACAGGGAAGTAAATAAACACATACCTGGGGAATGTGGATACAATCAAAATCACATTTAATACATTACCCCCTGCCTATGTCACCTTGTAAATGGAGCTCATTCTTAGCTGGATGAAAATGTGGCAGCCCATAGTTTTTCTGATCACTCTTAGCCAATTCCAATTGCTATCAAGTTAAGACAGAAATCACAGTCTTGCTTTAGTCCATTCCTGTGTACTAAAAATCAAAGTACCCATCTTGGAGAAAATGACAGCCACTCTTCTTATTTCAGACAGGCCCTGCTGTGGGTGGAAAACCTGCATGCCTGTGGTCATAGGCTGTGTCAATCAATCTGCCTGCTTTCTGGACTTGGTAAAAGTAGAAAGTTAACTCCTTCCTGTGAATGGGACACTTTTATGATGTTTGTAGGGATTCCTCTGAACTCCTCAGAACTCCCCCCACCCATTATTGAGGATTTCTCAATTTTGAGTGATGACCTCTCTTCCTACCATGGCTTGTTTGAATATGAGTTTAATCAGAGAAGCGAAACTGTTCAGGGAGATATAGAATACGTGATTTATTACGGGAATCATGGATTCAAGGAGTTGTCCGTGGCTCTGAATCTGATGGTGATCCTGGGGTTACTGTTCATCTGTCAGAAAGGCAGTCAAAGAGGAAACCTGGGCATCAATGACAGCAGAGAGATACACTAAAACCGAGTGTAGACAAACTATAAGCCACATCAGAATCTCCTTACCTCTAACTTTGTTGCTATTAGTAACTTGCAGGAAAAAAGTGACATTTTTTCTGCCCAGGAGCTGTACACATATATTTATTTGACCAAGAACTCATAGTAACCAAAGATTATCTGGAGAGATTTGGAGGAGTTATGGGTTCAGATGCAAACCAGCAACTATGGTTGCAAACTACCTGGTCCCTTACCTGACCTTTAGAGTTCAATGGCTGAGTTTTATTCTGCCTTCCAAATGCCTTTCAAATTTCCTCTGTGGCCAACAAAACCTGAAATCATATGGAGAAGGGAACTGTAGGAAAGGTAGACCCAGCTTTACTAAGGTAACACAATGTAGGACTACAGCATAGCTGAAGATTTATTTCTTCTGATGCAAATAAGAATCCCAGAACAGCTTCATTGTTTCTTTGAAGAGACTCGCTCAGACTCCAAATACAAATTTATGAACTTATTGGGTGTGATCCTAGACAAACTTGTGCACACACAGGCGCGCGCTCGCTCTCTCTCTCTCTCTCTCTCTCTCCATCTTTTTACCCCCATCCTCTCTTTCCCATTCCTCTTCTCTCTTTTTCCCACCCATTCTCCGCCTCAGCACGGATAAGGTCTCTGAGAAACATTTGTAAGTCCAACAGATTCCAGAAGGACCTGCTAACCAAGGTGGTTTCCTCTCCTTTACTTCTGCCTTCAGCCCTGGGTCACTGTACTCACTTGGCTTCAGGAAATAGGTCTCAAATCTCCAAAGAAATCTCACTGAAGTCTTGTTCTTTCATCTTGAATAAAAGGGCAGACATCTCTGCTCCAGGGACTGGGGATCAGGACTCAGAGCACAGCCCAACCATCTCTATAGAAACTGTCTTGCTTCAAATTCTCATCCCTAAATACCCTCAGTAAGGATGGGAGCTTTCATAATTGTGAAATGAGCTTTGTAGCATAGTCCATGTAAATGTATATCCTGTTCCAGCACTGAAGTTTGAATTAGAGATATTTCCTTTTCCTAAAACTAAAATTCAACTTATTTATGTGTATGGGCAGTATGTAATGGCTATGGGCAACCCTCACTTTCCAGTAAGTATATTGAGTCTAGTATTGATGATTTACATTTCCATCCTATAAGAGGGATGTTAATGATAATAATTTCAATATTAACTATCAGTCCTCTTGGGACTAAACCATTGCATGTACCAAACTTATTATTTTAGTTGTATTTTTAAAGTAAATTTTATAGAAGCTCTGAATTTTCCATCCTCCTTTAATGGTAGTATTATCACGTGAGGGTTCAAGACAACTAATAGAAACCCAACTCTGGCTTTAGAATCATAAAGATAGCCTGCTGTCTCATCAATATTGATACTGTAATAATTAAAATGAAGCTTACTGCCAAGCACATTTATTCTTTGCCCCATGGAGAAAGCTGTACTTTTAACTGCTCAAGCTACGGCTATTTGCACATATCATCGATAAGTAGAGATAAGCTTGGAGAACTTAGCCATCAGGAGAGATTTCAGGTACACAGGGTAGACTACATGAGGCAGTGAGTATGGCGCCATCTGATCAGGGATCATTAGAAAGCAACAAAAGCAAAAAAGATATTTGACTGTACTTTGTGATTTATTTGAATCTGTTTGAAACTACAAATAAAAATATAAGAGAATCTTTGGAAAATATAGAAGAAAAAAATAAATCTGAGGCTATTACCCATTTTTTTTCTAAACTCTAGGGAGAGGTCTCAACAAGAGTTAAACAACTTAGCAATTCATTGTTTGATAGGACAGAAAAAAGTCATGGGGAGAAAGAAACTAGAAAAGGCAAGTGCTTTTTCCTCTGAGAGTATTATAGAGAATCATTATTCACACTTTGATTCATAAACACCTTTTACTTTAATATGTAATCTTGAATTCTATTTAGGAATTTTTTAAATTTAATTAATTTTCACGACATTCTATATAATGAATTTATTTTATCTTATAGCACTAACAATTGGCATGTGAAATTTATTTTAATACAATTTGGAAATGCTACTTATTTTAGACGAAGGTATTTAATTACTTTAAATATTATACAAGTAAATACTTGATTATCAAGAGTTAACTTTAAATTACCTTGGTGGATTGATTTGGGACCTGAAATGCAGTTTAAGATAGTGATTATGTTTGACTAGGAGACAGAATGCCTGGGTTTGAATCCCAGTTGCTCAGACATTTCTATCAGAGGTTTCCTAATATCAGCCAGTGACTTAGATCTTCACCCTGATTTCCTCAGCTATATCATGGGAGTAAAAGTATCACCTACATCAAATACTATGTTCTGAACTAAACAGGTTAATATAGGCAAAAAGTTATAATATCACCTGAAACCCATAAAAGCAGTGCTGTGTCGCACACACACCTATCAATCAATCATACACATAAATATCTAAATGTAAATATAATCTTAAAACTTTAAAAAGAAAATAAAGAAGAATATCAGCACGACTTAAGATTAGGAAAAGTTAATCTTAGTTCAAACATAAAAAGACAATATCCAGAAAGAAAAAAAGAATACATTTCATCACATTTAAATTTTTATATACATAGAGATCATATATAAATCACAATATAGCAGATGCATTATATTAAATCATCCTCACATATGGATGTTTACAATATTAAATTAAAATGCAATAAGATATACTAAATTTATCTACTTGTGTTTAACATTAAAGAGAGGCAATGGAGACTCGCGACCCAGAGCAGCTCGGAGCCAGTGAATAATAGCTCTTCAAGTCTGCAATAAAAAATGGCCTCCAATAAAACTACATTGCAAAAAATGGGAAAGAAGCAGAATGGAAAGAATAAAAAGGTTGAAGAGGCAGAGCCTGAAGAATTTGTGGTGGAAAAAGTTCTGGATCGA
>CAUYPK010082738.1:0-50763 GCA_963574355.1 Loris lydekkerianus
TTGACCAGATGACATCCATTCATGCCACATCTTTCGCACATGGTCTTTAAAGGGTTTATTTAGACACACATCTAGGGGCTGCAATACAGATGTAAGCCCACCAGGAATAATGGCCAAAGTAACCTGAGATGACTTTGCCAGTTTTTTTATGTCGTCAGATGTGTGAGCTCGGAACATATCCCAAACCAGCAACGATGGTTTTTTCTTCAAGGCTGCTCCTGGTCGTGCGTTCCAAATTTCTTCCAGCCATTTTTTGTTACGTCCTCATCCATGCAGCCTTTTTCATGTACGCGCACTGTAATTCCTGGTGGGAATTTGACCTTTTTAGGGAAAGTCTTCCTTTTAAAAATAATGACAGGTCTCAGCTTAGTTCCATTAGCTAACCATGTAAATGGTTAAAAATCCTGAATCCTTATACTCCAAAACCCCTGATTATAAGGATTCAGGATTTATAAACCTTTATTTACAAGACTTTACTGCCTTAAATGGGGTTTTCACTTAATTAAATGTGCCATTAAATATTGTGGGTTAAATAGTTCAGTGGAATACAGTTCAATTCAGCCGCCTACCTCTTCAGCTCAGCTGGGACTTGTGGACTGAGCTGAAGCACCGCCCCCTCAAGCACACGGCAGAAGATGACCGGAGACTACGTGCATTTGATTAGGTGTGCACGCACCGAATCAAATAACCTGTATGACCCGAGTATAAGCTGAGTTCGGGTTTTTCAGCACAAATTTTGTGCCGAAAAAACTCGGCTTATACTCGAGTATATACAGTAATATAATGTAATGCCTTAGTCTATGCCACTGCTGCCCAGCGTTTTAGGTTTGGATATAAACTTAAGAAGTTGGAAGAAGATGAAATGAGAACGAGGAGAAACCTGTACTCTGGTAGCATGTAGATACATGACCCCACCTGGAACTATTCCCAGGGATGTATATAAACTAGTTGTAAAAATGTCTATAGTATTAAAGTTTATCACATTTCCACTGACAGATCTGAGCAGATATGAGAGCCTGCCCCATTTTTAGCAAGGTAAGAAGTGGTCTGTGAAGTCATTTTGGGGCTGGGCATCAGACAGCTTGGACAGTCTGCGATTTTGACCCTTCACATGATCACAAGTGGGTGTGAGCCATATTAGGGTAGATGACTTCACAAATAGGAGGCCTGTGCCTTTATCTTCATCAGTGACCTTATCCTAACCTTGCTTCTGGGAGCCATATTGATTTCCCAGATTATCGGGGCCTATTTAGGTATGTATGTGTTTATTTATTTTTGAGACAGAGTCTCACTTTGTTACTCTCATAGCTCACAGCAACCTCAAACTGTTGGGCTCAAGCGATCCTCTTGTCTCAGCCTCCTGAGTAGCTGGGAGGATAAAGTCATCAGATGGCATAAATTGAATTTTCCTTGAAAATTTTGGCTATTTTTTAGAGATAGCAGTGTAGAAGTTTTCTCAATATCCATGCCACCATTTGCAGATTTGGAACTTTGTGATGTGGGCTGATCTCACTGGGGTTAGGTGACATCTCAGAGAGGTTTTAATGTGCATTTCTCTTATGATTAAATATGATAAGCATTTTTCATGTGTATGTTGGGCATTTGTCATCTTAAGATAAGTTTCTGTTCAAGTCTCTTGTCCACTTAGAAACAGGTTTGCTTGTTCTTTCTTGTTATTTAATTTGAGTTTTCCGTAGATCAGTGGTTCTCAACCTTCCTAATGCGATGGCCCTTTAATACAGTTCCTGTGGGTTACGACCCACAGGTTGAGAACTGCTGCTATAGATTCTAGTTGTTGGGCCTTTGTCAGAATCATAACATGCAAAAATCTTCCCCCATTCTGAAGGCTGTCTGTTTGCTTTGTTTGTGGTTCCCTTAGCTATGAAGAAGCTTTTTAGCTTGATCAAATCCCAGTTATTTATTTTTGGTGAGGCTGCAATTGCCAGGGAGGTCTTTCTCATAAAATCTTTTCCCAGGTCAATATTTTCAAGCATTTTCCCCACACTCTCTTCTAGAATTTTTATTGTTTCATGTCTTAAATTTAAATCTTTTATCCAGCGAGTATCAATTTCGTCAATAGTGAGAGGTGTGGGTCCAGTTTCAGTCTTCTATGTGTGACTAACCAGTTCTCCCAGCACCATGTATTAAACAGGGATTCTTTTTCCTAGTGCATGCTTTTGTTAGGTTTATCAATGTTTACCTGGATGGAACTAACACATTCTTCTTAGTAAAAGTATGCCAAGTATGGGGAAAAAAAGTACGCCAAGTACAGGGAAAAAAAGTACGCCAAGTACTAAGTATGCCATACTTAGTAAAAGTATGCCAAGAATGGGGAAAAAAAGATCCAAAGCAGCCAACACTAACATGAAACCAATATATAAACAATTTCAAGTCCACACTAATGATAAAACACAAATATAGTCCAGCAGGGGCACAGGGTGGTGGGGAGGGCGATTGGTGGGAGGATCAGGATGTGGAAGGGCAATTGAATTGGTGGGATCTCACCTAATTTGCACAATGCGAGGGTGTTCAGCACAACCACTGTGTGAAGGGGTCTTCAACAACTTGAACTCTAACCTTGGAAGTGTCACTTAAAAATGTGTACCTTCATATTTATTTGAAATAAAACAACAAAAACAAATAAACAAAAAATGTTAGGTGTGGTTAGTCTGAGTTGCTTAACATCCTGATTAACCCTCCAGGTTTCTATAGCTCTGTGCTGTCTGCAGCATGGGGTAGGGGATGGGGGGTGGGTCTGAGCCTCGACTTCTATCTACAGACTCTTCTAAGCTGGTTTCCATTCCTAATTTTTCACCCACACTTGCCGATGTAGTGTATTACATTAGCTGACTTTTAAATGTTTAATCAGTCTTGCATACAGGAAATAAATCTCTCTTGTGGTGCGTAGTATTTTTTTTAAAAAATATGTTGTTGAGTTCAATTAGCTAATATTTTGTTGGAGATTTTTACGTATGGTCATGAGATGTTTTGGTCTGTAGTTTTCTGTGCTATCTTCATCCTGTTTTGGCATTAGGCCAATGCTGAACTCATAGTATGAATTAGGAAGTACTTCCTCTGCTTCTCACTTCTAGGAGAGAATATAAATAATTGGTATCATTTTTTTCCTTAACTGTTTGGTACAATTTACCAGTGAACTCATCTGGACTGAATATTTTCTTTTTATGGAAAGTTATTAATTGTTAATACAATTTATTTAGTAGTTTAGGCCAATTTAGATTATTTATCCTAGTGTGGTAGTTTATGTCTTTCAAAGAATTGATACATTTCACCTAAATTATCAAATTTGTGTGTATTCCTTTATTACTCTTACTAACGTTCATCGCAGCTCTTTATTTAATCTGTGATACATTGTTAATATATTGCAGCCCTGCATGTGTGTTATAAGGATATGGACGAGGCAATTTTGAGTAAATCCTAATAATTTAAGGGACTATATCCCTGGGACTTCATGGGTGTTTTTTAGCTCCTTTTCTCCCTCTTCACTGCCATAGGAAGGTTTCAGAGGGTTGGAGAGGGAGAAATGTTCTTCCTTCAGGTGAGATAAAGCTGTGGGAAAGTTTTTTTGAGAATGTTTTTTTTTAAGAAAACATTAAGAATTGTTTCTTTTTGTTAAGAAAATGGTCTGGGTGTATTTTTTTATGATTATCCTTCTTTCCCAAAGCAGACTCGGGAGGGATATTTTTCCATTCTTTACCAGGAGAAGCTGGCGAAGTTTCTGGAGGTAAAGCTCACTAATGTATAGTGATTGCCCTAAGACTTGTTGGGTTCCAGCCCCGATTATGCTATGTGTTCCTTCCCAATGGCTTGGCAGAAATGAGAGGATGAAGAAAAAATGAGGAGACCAGAGACAGTTTAAGAGATAGCTGGGCCAGGAGACTGCATGCCTTCTTCATGAGGATCAACACAGCAGAAGTGTCTTACCCTAGGCTAGCTCCATTTTTATTTCATACACTATTATTTCTATCATAAATCTTATGAAGGAAAGGCAACAATTATGTTATGGTTTGTTCTGTGCTTGCATTTTTCTCACTAAACTATATCTTTAACTAACTACGTTAATTGGATGGATTTACCGTATATACTCGAGTATAAGCCGAGTTTTTTTGGCACAAAATTTGTGCTGAGTTCGGGTTTTTTGGCACAGATTTTGTGCTGAAAAAACTCGGCTTATACTCGAGTATATATGGTATTTTTTGCTTTTATTGCTCTGAGGTATTTACGATCTTTAACACAAACAGAACATGGAACCACGAAAACAGTCCAGGAGCAGGATGTCAGAGAAGACCCCAATTGGGGCCATGCACACAAATCACCAGAGTGACAATTAATACTCAAGAAGCTTGTTAATACTAAGAAGCTTGTTGCTGAGACAGACCAAGGTGACAGAAGAAAAGAGATATTTTATCTTCTTATCTGGTCCAGAGAAAATCTTGCTGTCTTTAACAAAGTTTAAACATTCTGCACACCCTAACTTCACAAAAGCACTCACTATCCCAGAGTGACAGCCCTGCCTGCCCAGGTGAGCCTCACCTGCTTAGAGACCTCCACAGTGGAATTGCACTGGAGGAGGGGTGAAGTTTCAGCAAAAGCTTATTGAGTTTTAAAGGTCATAGTTAGATATGGATTATGGACTGGGGGGAAGAGTACAATGGAAGAGAAGTGCCCTTCTCATCCCATCATTTCATGGTACAAGCCATCTACAGGTCTCATCAGGATGATGTAAACCTTGATCACCTGGCCAATGCTGTGTTCTCCAGATTTAGCCCCATTTTCTTTGTTTCTTTTTTTTTAGGTTAGTGTGAAGGTAAAGACAACTACGTTACAATGTTTGCATTTGTTAGGTAGAATCCCTCTTGTAGTTGTGTCCTGTACCCAAGTGATGCACCATATACTCTTACATTGTGCCCATTAAGTAGGAGCACACCAATCCCCATCCAAACTCCCCTCTTTCTTCTCCTTTGTCCGCCCCACCCCCCGACTTGAATTGAAGTGAGGTTTTCTTTTATGTGAGCATGTATTATATCATCTACTGGCTTCATATTAGTATTGAGTATGTTGGATATTTGTTTTTCCATTCTTGTGATACCTTACTAAGAAGAATGTGCTTCTACTTTATCCCCCTTTTCCATACTCTAATCTTCAGAGTTAAGTCACTGACTCTAGCTCATTCTTAAAAGGGGATGATGCATCAATATTTTTTGTCTTATTTTGCAGTTAGTTGATATTTATCAGACCACATGAAATCCAAACATTAGCAAATATCCACATACTGGTTACCATCAGGGTTAGGCAGAAAAATGGATCCATTTAGCAGAGAGCAGGGGCTTCTGTGGTCACATTAAGAATAGTGGACTTTAGGTACAGGGGTTTTTCTGAGGTGAGCAACTGACCAATGGGTGGCAAGTGGTACCAGACAGGGCCTAGAGGCTAGAACTAAGGTAAGAGGCAATCTGTTCCCACTGGAGGATTTCAGGACATTGAGCACTGGTTAGAGAACACAACATTGGCCCCGACTCATGCCAGGTAATCAGTTCCTCAGTGAGTTGCACAATTGAAAATAATTAATTTTTCCATTTTGCTTTATATGAAACTCAATGTTCTTTTGCTTGTTTCACCACATGCATGTGTGACTGATGGCCAGGAAAAAACAAATGTATTAAGTATTAAGGGCAACCTCAGCCCCTGGGCCACCTTTGCTAAAGAAAGACAAGTGGTGAGTGAAAAGACAAATTAAAAACCTCCTATTGTCAACCAAGTTATCTCAGTTTAGGTAAAATGCCAAGGAAAGTAATTTAATTTTTTGTTGTTTTCATTCTGAAGCTCTTTCACTTCATAGGTTATTGGTACTATAAAACTGATGTTACCTGTAGCTTCTTAAATCAATGAAAAAATCGGAGGCTTAAAGGTAGGTCATTGGCTTGTTAGTTGTAGGTTTCTTATCCTGTTCCATTTTTCTAAGTACAATATCATAAATTTTTATAATTTTTCTTCATATTATTTTTTATATTTATATTTGTCAAAATGTATATCTGAAAAGAAAGAACTTAATAGACAAGAGGAAGAAATCACTCATATCTTTGTGTGCTTGTTTATAATTCACTTTACTAAAATTGGTCAAATACATATATATTTAACTGAAAGCAAGCTTCAGTATAAACTTAAGTGATTTGCAATTCTGATATGAAACATATCTTATAAATTTGAGAATTTGCCATCTCTGAACCTTGAATTCAACTAGGAAAAAAGAAATAGATTTGCAAACAACATTTCTATGCAAAACTGAGCATCTAATTTTTAAAAATATCTGATATGTAAATAGACAGGTCACATAATTTAGGCTATTTTTTTTTTTGCACAAGCATAGAAGGGATTGACCTAAACCCCTCCATAGTGAATTTCAATTTTGAGAAATCATTCATATTTTAATAAATGATTATTTAAGGTGCTAAACCTGGAAACAATTAAATTCACTGGACCCACTAATATATTTTTAAAATGTCCTATTCTATTTATAATGTCCTTTGAGAAGACATATGTATAGTTAAATGTCCATATATAACTTTCGTGATGCTGCGTTTTAGCATTTTTTCTTTATTAAAGCAATTCATGTGTATTGTGAAAATTTGAAAAACACAGAATAGTGAAATGAAGACTTTCCTGAAACTATTTTTTTCCACCAATATTAATGAGGCATCTATTATGGGAACCCTTCTCCATGCTAGGGGTATAGTAGTGAACAAAACAGAAAAATGCCTGCCCTCATGGAGATTTCACTCCAGTGAAAAAATTCAAAAAACAAACAAAAAAAGTAAGACGTATGAGATGTATGTTTCGAAGGCTGCAATAGCTCTATGGACAAAACAAAACCAGGAAGGCAAAACAGGAGTGTATGTGGGAAAGTGAAGTTTTAAAATAGGGCTAGAGGAGAAACCTCGCTGAGAAAGCGACCTCTGAGGAAGGGCCTGATGGAGTTGAGGGAGAGAGCCATATGTGAGCCTGGGGGAGAACATCCAGGCAGAACAAAGCAAGTAGAGAGGCCCCAAGGTGAGGCTTTTACTGCCAGAGGGTTGGAGAGCTTCAAAGGTTTAACCAGAGGAGAGATTTAGTGACCTAAGTTTTTGTTTTTGATTTTATTTATTTTATTTAGTGTAAGTTATTTTATTATTATTATTAGTTATTATTATTATTATTTTGCACCTTTTGGCCGGGGCCAGATTTGAACCCACCACATCGGGTATATGGGGTCGGCGCCCTACTCCTTTGAGCCACAGGCACCGTCCTGTTTTATTTTTTTTCTCATTTCTTTATTTTGGATAAATATGAGGGTACAAATGATTAGGTTGCATTGTTTGTGTTTGTTAGGTAAAGTTCAAGTAATAGGTGAGTTCTTCACCCAGGGTGTATGCTAAGTTTTTAAAAGATCACTTTAGCTGCTGATGAGAACAGACTTCACAGGGTAAGGATGAAGGTAGATAGACCTATGATATAGTTCTCGACTAAGGCTATAAGTAATTTGATGTCAAAGTGATGATATCATTGTTGATCATGAAATTGGCAAGGATTTCTGAGGATTTGATATGGAGTGTGGGAACAGAGGGAATCTTACAGCCACTGTTTAAGTGGGTTAATGTTTTACCCTCCTCTGCCCTACTTACACGGGTAAAACTTTCATCTCCATAAAGCAAGGGAAAATGGAAAAGAACAAAACAAAACAGTTATACGATCTTTAGGGGTAAAGGCCTGTATCTTCCAACAAGGTCTATTAATCTCACTGAGATTTGTCCCTCCCAAGTCAGCAGCAGTGGACAAATGCAGACCTATCTGGAGGAGCTTGTGGCTGCTGCGCGTCCCAAGCCCTGCTCATTACCACTTCTTTAAGAGTTGCAGAGTGATTTTACATTGCTTTATAAAGTTGGCAGAATGAGGAAGGACCTAGGAAACTGTTTCATTTTCTCTCAGTTTTCTCATCTGAACACCTTTTATTTCAGAAATAGTATTGTACTTACATTTCTTATATATTTCACACATAGTGGGAAAAAAGTAAAGACAAGGTACATAATAGAGTTAAGGAAAGAGTTTCCTCTGCTGTTTGTAATCCTGCATCTCACCTATGTCCTATCACTGCTGCTTTATTTTCTTCTTCTTCTCTGCCTGTGGCTTTCTGGTCCTCTTTCAAGGAGCCCATTGAGTATGCCAAATAATTTTCTAAAGCACTCTATGTACCTTTCCTCTTTGGGTTCTCTTTCTCCAATCAGCATCATTTGGCATGTTTCTGTTTTACTTATCCTCAAATAAAAACAAATCTATTGAGTCTGAGAATTTGCCAATGAAGAGGGTTTTTGCACAGAGAGTGTCAATTATTTGCTCTGGGTCCCCTTCTGTCTACTTGGATGACTCAATACCCTACTCATTCTACAGCTGAAAGGGAGAAAAATGGGCTAGCTCCTAGCTGAGTACCCAACAGTCTGTCATTTGTTTTAGCTTCACTGCTCTAAAATAAGATAATCTCCTACTTCCACTATCTGAACAGAGGGGATGCACAAAATGCCACTGTTTCCAGGATTTACTGCTATCAAATGGTTTCTGTGTTTGCTGCCATGAACCTCTTAATTTGTGGGTTCCAGTCTATAATGTGCTGGGAGACATGTTCTGTATGTAATATACCCCCTGCCATCATGAGGATATGACCATCTGCAAATGCATGTGGAAAGAGATACATGTAGGAAAAGTCTAGAACCTTGACTGTCTCCAAATCAATCTCCATGAACTAAAAGCACAGATGCTTTGCTTCTAGATGTCTGGGTACTTTTCAAAGCTGTATGCCTGGTGCTCTTTTGCTGTAGCTGCTGACACTACCACATAGTTGGGCACCTATTTTTTTTTTTTTTTTTATTTGAGATTAATGTGAGGGTACAAAAAACCAAATCACGATATTTGAATTTGTTAGGTAGAGTCCCTCTTGTAGTTATATCCTGCACCCAAAAGGTGTACCATACACCCTGGGCACCTGTTTTTCAAAACAACTTTGACATAGCTACCATTTTAAAAAAAGAGTCAAAACAGTCTTCTAAGTGTGGATAACTTGGATGATTGCTCTAATGAAATGTTACAGAGGTCAGGTTGGTGAGAACCACAGTGGACCATCTGTCTCTCTTTTTCTTGACATCATCTTCCTGTGAATCAAGAGACCCAGGTAGTGCACTTCTTAGAAGTACAACATCAGTGCGTGCAATCCCCCAATCTATTTTTTTAACTGGAGACAGCCTCGGCAGGAGCTTCAGCAGGGGCTACATCAGGGCTTCAAATGTTTTTTTGTTGTTGTTGTTTTTTGAGACAGAGTCTCACTATGTCACCCTTGGTAGAGTACCGTAGCATCACAGCTCACAGCAACCTTGAACTCTTGGGCTTAAGCAATTCTTTTGCCTCAGCCTCCCAAGTAGCTGGGACGACAGGTGCCGGCCACAACCCCCAGCTATTTTTTTGTTTCAGTTGTCATTATTGTTTAGCAGGCCCAGGCTGGGTTCAAACCCACCTGCGTTGGTGTATGTGGCCAGAGCCCTAACCACTGAACTACAGATGCTGAACCGCTTCAGATGTTTTTCATGCTTCATTGTCTTTTTCCCTAAAACTTACCAATTTGAGTATCAGAGGCTCCTGGTCTTTGGATTAAATGTTAGTGAAAACGAGAGAGACTACTGTGTCTAGCCTAGCTCTTGGCAATGACCTTAGATTAACTTCTTTCTTCTCAGTAAGTTTTCTTTCTTTCTTTCTGCCAACTTTGCAATCACAAAATCCTAATTGGTTATCTGGTTCAGTGGTGCTACGAAGTTTCTACTTTTTTGGAGTCTTCCTAGTTATCCAAAGTGAAATGTTCCTCAGTGGTGATTTTTACTGTTTCATAAAGGAATCAGGGTACATGATGATCAGGTTTTTACTGATCATTCATTCATTCATTTTACTGATCAGATTCATTCCCAGATATGTTGGCTAACATACATACACTGCTGCCCAAGAGAATATGCTGTATTTTAATGTCTTCTTCAGGTTAGAACTATTCTGTCACTAGACACCTGAATTTCAGGTCTTGTGATTTCATTTGCCTTGTGCAGAAATCAAGTATCTTTTTACTAGGTTCTGGTTTTTTTCTTGTTGTTGTTATTGTTGCAGTTTTTGGCCGGGGCAGGCCGATCCGCCACTTCTGGCATGTTGGGTTGGCGCCCTACTCCTTGAGCCACAGGTGCCGCCTCTAGGTTCTGTTTAGAAACACTATTGTTTTTTTGTGTGAACACATCCCCCACCATGACTCTTCTCTGTTCCTAGATTTTTCTACTGAATTTATCTCATATGAGTTAGTAAACTCTTTTTTGCCATATACTGAGATGCTTTAACTTGGTTGAAATTGTATTCCTAGTTTCTTTAAGACAAGGACTCTTTAAGTGTGGTCACTGGACCAGCAGAATCAGTATCATCTGTGAATGTATAAGACATATTAATTCTTAGGCCCACCCCAGATCTGCTGGGTAAGAAACTCTTCGGGTGGGGCCAGGCAATCTGTTTTTATAAGTACATCAGGTGATTCTCATGCATGCTAAAAAACTCAAAAGAAAACAACAAAAAAATTTGCTCATTCTCACAGGAATGTTAGTTCTGTTGGAGATAGGAAAAGGAAGGGTGGATGAAAGGATAGACCTTAAAAATGGTCTCAGAGATTTTGATATGCTAGTCTTATTTAAGAACTATTACTCCAATTTTTCTTATGGCTGAATAGTATTCTGTGATATACATATGCCACTGGAAGAAAAAAACCCAACAACTACTACTCCATACCTCTTTCTTTTTATCCGCTTCAACACTAGCCCATATCATCAGCTGGCCCTGTTCTCAGTAATGATCTGTCAATTTGTTGTGTCATTAGCATTTCCAAAGTGCATTTTATATTGGATAGGTTTACATGGACCAGGGAATAACAATTATGATACACCATCAATCACCATGAAATTTGATGAGAGGAAATATTTTTGACATAGTTTTCTCTTTTCTGTAAAATCTGGTGACACAGGCCATCAGAGGCATCATGAAACAACTTATGTTTGGTTAATGTCTCTCTTAATCATATAACCTAATAATACACAACTGGTGGAACTAGCTTCACTTGCTGGTTAGCTATTCTTTCATACTGCAATATTTACACTTGCTTATGCAATTAAGAAAAGTTAAATCGTCTCAAATCTTTTAATCTTAATAAGGAGCTTTAATGAGTAAGGTAAGCCTCTCAGATTAGAAGCCTAACAAGCATTCTTAATTAGAAATTTCAATTCTAATCACATGAACCTTTCAGCCAGTTGGTTGTATGTTGATTATACAAAGTTTGCAACTGTAACCCAGCAACACACACAAAAAGCCAAGAAAATTGGACCAGTAGATAAAAAAAGACAGCTATCAGCCCCAAGCTTAGTGCTCTGCATGCATGCCTTGTATTTCTTTTTCACTATCCCTGTTTTCTTTTTCTTACCAATTTACTACCATCTGCAATATAATATCTTGAAAGAAGAAAATAAAAACACTTGCTTCCAAATATGTTGCTTTGTAGGTAACAAAAAAGAAAGGTGTAAAAAAATGTTAAAGTTGGCAGTGCTTAAATACAATATGAAACTGATAGAAATGCTTGTAGCAACTTTCTCAGTTGTCTATTCCTGAACTACCAAGGTGATTGTTGAATATCCTAGGGTCATGCAGAAAGTTTATTCCATGCAGTGTATATTCAGCTATCGAATTCTTTGGAGCTGGATAAAGTTCCACTTGCTAAAGGGTGTACTTCAAGCTAAAGAGTGATAACAGCTAGAAATTCAGATCTATATGAAGGATTAAAGAGAACTAGAAATGATAAATAAGTGGGTATATATATATATATATATATATTTATATAAAGGAATATAAAAGTCTCATAATTTACTTGAAAAACAATTGTCCTAAGGAAAAAGCAATACCATAAAATAGTTATTTGTTAACACATAGAAGTGAAGGTTATGCAACAATTAAGTGGATGAATAAGTGAAAGTATATTTTTGTAGTATGCAACACTATTAAATTTGCCAAGTGAGGTTTAAAGTGTTAGGGCAAGCTAATAGTGTCCCAATGGTGCCTACAATATAATCCATAGAATTTTGTGAATATGTTACCCTACCCAGTAAAAGTACTTTGAAGTTGTGATTAAGTTAAGAATTTTGAGATAGGGAAATTATCATGAATTATCTTGGACTTAATGTGCGGGCCCAATGTTGTTATAAGGGTCCTTAAGAGAGAAGCAGGAGGCTCAGGAGCAGAGAGAGAAGATGTGAGATTGCAAATGAAAATTAGAGAGGGAAGGGCTTTGCTGACTTTAAAGATGGAGGAAGAAGCCGTGAGACAAAAAAATGTAGCTAACTACTAGAAATTAGAAAAGGCAAGAAAATGGATTCTATTTATAGCTTCCAGAGGGGATACAGACCTGATAATACTTTGACTTTATCCCAGTAGAACTAATTGAAAAAAATTTTAAATTGCAAGTGGATTTTGTGTATGTGTGTGTGGTAATTTGTTACAATAGCAATAAGAAACAAACTTAAAGTGTGAAATGGGAAGCATTAATATTCCCAAGTTCCTCAAACTTTGTGGGACTCAATCTTTAAACCCTGTGCAGTGGGCATATATGACATAAGAAAGGGGAAAAGTGAATTGGGAAATGTGAAATGTCAGGTGTAAAATGTGATATGTGAAAAGAAATGTAGTAAGTCTAGTTTCCAACAAAATAAGAATGCAAAAGGTTAGTTCTAGAACAAACATAAACAGATAATATAATAAAATTCTGTATAGGTAAGAATCCAATATAAGAAATGAAATGTAACACTAAATGTATTTGATTAATAAAAACCAAAGTGAGACAGAGCAGAAGAGGAATAATAACAACATCCAAAGAATCAAAGGGACATAGCAAGATGATAGACTTAAACTTAATAGGATCAACAATTACATTAAATATAAATGGACCAAATAACAGAGCATCCAAATTTACAAAGCAAAAACTAAATTAATTAAATAAATAAATTTGCAATTCCTATGGGATATTTTAATAATGATTTCATTGTAATGATGTAGACAAAAATTTAGTAAGTACAGAGACAATTTGAAAAGATTGTCTAACCACCTTAATCTAGTTGATATTTATAGAGTACTATATATAATCTCAAAATATCCATTCTTCTAAAGTATTTACACAGCATAGGAACTATGTGATGGTATAAAAATACTTAATAAAATTTTTTAGTAAATTGCAAAATATTGAAATCAAACAGTGTATATTCTATGATAAAAATAGAATTAAATTAGAAATCAACCATAATAAGATACCTGAATAATTCCACCAAAAATGGAATTTAGGTTTCATACCAGGTTAAGAAAATCTACAAGGGCAGTGCCTGCAGTTCAGTGGGTAGGGTGCTGGCCACATACACCAGGGCTGGTGGGTTCAAAGCTAACCCAGACCTGCTAAACAACAATGACAACTATAACAACAAAAATAGCTGGGTATTGTGGTGGGTGCCTGTAGTCCCAGCTACTTGGAAGGCTGAGGCAAGAGAATCGCTTAAGCCTAAGAGTTTGATGTTGCTGTGAGCTGTGACACCACAGCACTCTACCCAGGGCAACAGCTTGAGATTCTGTCTTAAAAAAAAAAAAAAAAGAAAGAAAAGAAAAGAAATCTATAGGATAAGAAAATAATCATAAGGAAAATAAGAAAATATTTTAAGCTTAATGATAATTAAAACAGAGCATATCAAATTTGTGGGAGGTGGTTGTAGCAGTATTTAAAGAAAAATATAGCTCAAAAATCCTTATATAGCAGGGCATGGTGGCTCACGCCTGTAATCCCAGAACTTGGGAAGCTGAGGTGGGTGGATTGTCTAGCTCACGAGTTTAAGACTAACCTGAGCAAAAGTGAGACCATGTCTTTAAAAAATAGCCAGGCACTGTGGCAGGTGCCTGTAGTCCTAGTTCCTAGGAGGCTGAGGCAAGAGAATGGCTTGAATCCAAGAGTCTGAGGTTGCTGTGAGCTAAGATGCCATAGCACTCTACCAAGGGTGACCAAGTGAGACTCTGTTTTTTAAAAAAAATCCTCATATAAGAAAAAAATGATTGAAAATCCATATTTCTACCTTAATAACTCAGAATAGGATGAGACAGATTAAATCTAAAATAAATAGAAGGATATAACTATTAAAAATGAGTAGAAAACAATGAAATAGAAGATAGACAATTGAGAATACATATAAGAAAACTAAAGACTGATTCTTTGAAAAAAGAATCAATGAAATTGTTAAATCTATAGTTGACTAATCAAGAAAAAGAGGAAGAAAAAACAGGTTACAATATTGGAAATAAAAGTGGATTAACTACCTCAGATTCTACAGGTGCTAAAAGGATAACAGGGGTACATTATTAAAAAAGCTGCATGATAGTAAATTTGACATGCTTCATAAAAATTTTCAAAAAATTTCGTAACAATTTTTTGAAGGACATATATCATCAGAACTGACATATGGGGAAACATAAAATCTGAGTATCTTTATATGTTAAACAAATTGAATTTGTAATTTCAACATTTCCACAAAGAAAACCAAGACAAGATCCAGATAGTTATCCTATAATCATTTAAGAAGAAACACACACCCCGCATACTCTTCCAGAAAATAGTGAAGGAAAAAAACCTTTCTCTCTCATTTTTATAAATCCAGCATATCCCTAATATGAAAGTCTCATAAAAAATTGCCAAGAAAATAAAACTACACACTAATTTCTACTAATATATAAATATATTCAGGTGGCTAAGGTGCCAGCCACATACACTGGAGCTGGCAGGTTTGAATCCAACCTGGGCCAAAAAATAGCTGGGCGTTGTGGTTGGCACCTGTAGCCCCAGCTACTTGGGAGGCTGAGGCAAGAGAATCGCTTGGGCCCAGGAGTTTGAGGTTGCTGTGAGCTGTGATGCCATTGCACTCTATCCAGGGTGACAGCTTGAGACTCTGTCTCAAAAAAAAAAAAAAATTTATATATATATATATATATATATATATATATATATATATATTTGCACACACAAAAATCCTTGCCAAAATATTTTTTCAATTAAATCCAGCAACATAAGTACTATAATACAGCCTGGTCAAATAGTTTTATTCTAAGAACATAAAGTTGATTTAATACATAAAAATTAATATTTTCTACATCAAGAGAATAAAGGAGAAACACTTTACACTTACATGTAGTATGATAAATGTAGAAAAAGCGTTTGACAAAATTCAGCCTTTTTTTATGATAAAAATTTCCCAAAATACAGAAGTTGAACCCAATAAAGGGCATCTGTGAAAAGCCTACATTTAACTTATGTTTGATGGCATAAGATTGACTACTTTCCCATTAAGATTTGAATAGGACAAAAGTGTCTTCTTACCAGTTCTCTTTAACTTTACTTGGAAGGCAATAGACACTGGAATTGGGAATAAAGAAGTAAAACTGTCTTAATTTACAGATGAAATAGTTTGTGTACATTAAAAACCCTAAGAAAACTAATAAATGAATTTACTAAGGTTGCAAAATCCAAGTTTAATCTACAAAAATCAATAGCATTACTCTATACAAATAAATTGTGGCATATGTACACCATGGAATATTATGCATCCTTAAAGAAAGATGGAGAATTTACCTCTTTCATGTTTACATGGATGGAGCTGGAACATATTCTTCTTAGCAAAGTATCTCAAGCATGGAAGAAAAAAAATATCCAGTGTACTCAGCCCTGCTATGAGACTAATTTATAGCTTTCATATGAAAGCTATAACCCAATTATAGCCCAAGAATATGGGGAAAGGGAGGGGAGGGGTGGGAGTAGGGTGGGTAGAGGGAGGGTAATTAGTGGCACCACACCTACGGTGCATGTTACAAGGGTATAGGTGAAACTTACTAAATGTAGAATATAAATGTCTTACCACAATAACTAAGGAAATGCCATGAGGGCTATGTTAACCAGTTTGATGAAAATATTTCAAATTGTATATAAAACCAGCAGATTGTACCCCATGACTGCATTAATGTACACAGCTATGATTTAATAAAAAAAAGAAAAATATAAACAACATGAGTTTTAATAGCATTACCAATCATAAAATCCTTAGAAATAAATGTAATAAACATGTGTCTCTACATTAAAAGCTTAAAAACTATTCCAGAAAGAAACATAATAAAACTTCAATAGAGAAATATACAATGTTTATGAATTGAAAGACTAAGATGTCATTTTTTTCCAAATGTATATGTATTTATCCAACATGTCCAAATATCTGCTGGCATGTTTTGTAGACATTGACAAGATGCTTCCATGTTAATTTTATATGGAAATGTGAAGAGCCCTAAGCAATCTTAAAGGAAACGAAGTTGGAAGACTTGCAGTATCTGATGTAGAGATTTAATGTAAACATACAATTATTGAGATAGTGTACTATTGGCATAAGGATAGACATGTATAAGTGGAATAAAATAAAGAGTCCAGAATTAGAACCATACCTATAGTGTTAATCCATTTTAGACGATGGTGAAAAGGCAATATAGTGGAGAAACAATGATCTTTTCAACAAATAGTGTTGAAACAATCAGATAGTCATATAACAAAAATAAGTGAGTATCAGCCCCTACCTTACACCGTACAAAAACTTAAATTGAGGTCAATCTTAGACCTAAATATCTATATCAATAGATAGACATATGAGAGGAGATTTATTAGGGTATTGCTAACATTATGGAAGTTGAGAAATTCTATCATAGGCCGTCGGTGAGCTGGAGACCCTGGCATGCAGATAGCCTGGCTTAGTTTAAGTCCAAAGAACTGGACTTAATTCAGCAACTTAAGTACTATAGTATAGCCTGGTCAAGAACTCAGAAACTGGACTTCAATGGTGCAATTTTCAGTCCAAAACCAAAGGCTCCAGAATCCCAGTGGCCTCTGGGAAATGAAAGCAAAGACCCATGTCCTAATCAAGTCTTGTCAAGAATGTTCACAGAAGCTTTATTTGTAATAATCAAAAACTGTATTTAATAAATTTATTCATCAATAAGGACATGGATAATTTATATGAAGAACTATTATACAGAAATAAAAACGAATGAGTTGTTGATACAGTCACCAGTATGAATGAATGTGTATGCAGGCAGAATGAGAGAAGTCAGACAGGCCTCCCAAAGGGCTGGAAATTACAGATATAGCCACCAACGCCTGGCCAGAGTTTATTAGCTAGTAGATATGAGGTGTCCTGAATAGTTTATGGGAGGGAATGTGGACTCTTGTGAATGGTCATTAACTTTTCTTGAAGATCTACCAAATCCACAAAGCTTTGGCTAGAAAGGTTGACCTTGTGTTTTTTAACTTCTACTCCAGAAATTGTCCCATTTCTAAGAAAGTAAAAGAAAATTAAAATAAAACAGAATTATCTGGATAATATGTATTTAACTAAAGAATGGAGGAAGACTTATTCTGTGTCGAGTGCCTGATTAAGATGATTCTTGTTTCTAGTTTGAGTGAGCCTCAAAACCTTATAGAAGATTAATATACTCTCCTGAGGGTTAAAAGTTGAATTATAAACCAACCTGAGATTTATTAACATCAAACCAATGCAGGTCACTACTTTGAGGGCCTTCCAATTGATCTCCTTTAGTTCAAAGTACTCAGCATGCCAAAGCATCATATTTTGGGGTATCATTTTCTGAGCCCAATAAGCAGCTATATTCTACTAAATCTGGTACTGATTTTTGCTACAGAAAATGCTTAATAAATGCATCAATAGGATCCTTTGGGAACCAGACATAAAGAGAGAGTTAGAATTATTTGTATTTTCCCAAAAAAGACCTCAGAAATGATCTGCCAAATGAATAGTTATCACATCTACAAGCATAAATGCACTGTGAAAGCTGATGCCTGTTTGTATTAAAGTTCTATATCACAATATCATACACCGATCTATAAGAAAAAGTCTTAAAAACTGGATTTTTATTTTATTTCTTTATTTTGTATTGTTTGGATTCATTGAGGGTACAAAGAATTAAGTTACACTGATTGCATTTGTCAGGTAAAGTCCCTCTTATAATTGTGTCCCACCCCCAAGAGATGTGCCGTACACTGTGACCCCCAGGCCTCTCTCTCCTCCCCTCTTCCCGCTCCCTCATTCTGCTACCTGCCACTTTGTATTAAATCATCTACTGCCTTCATATTAGAAATCAGTACTTCGGATTCTTGCTTCTCCATTTTTGTGATGCTTTACAAAGAAAAGTGTGTTCCAACCCAATCCAGATTAATACAAAAGATGTAAAGTCTCCATCTTTTTAAATGGCTGAATATTATTTCATGGTATACATATACCACAGCTTGTTAATCCATTCCTGGATTGGTGGGCATTTAGGTTGTTTCCACATTTTGGTGACTGTAAATTGAGCTGCAATAAACAGTCTAGTGCAGATGTCTTTATGATAAAAGGATTACTTTTCTTCTGGGTAGATGCCCAGTAATGGGATTGCAGGATCAAATGGGAGGTCTAATTTGAGTTCTTTTAGGATTCTTCATACTTCTTTCCAAAAAGGCTGTATTCATTTGCAGTCTCACCAACAGTGTAACAGTGCTCTTCTTCCTCTACATCCATGCTAGCATCCACAGAATGAAATTATATTGATTTTACTGAAAATCTTATTCAAAAATAAAAATCTCTCTACACACAAGCACCAGTACTTTATTTTATATATTCTTATTTTGCTTTCATTTTTGGTTTGTAGAATTTGCACTTGACTTAGGCCAGTTTGATGACCATGTATCTTGGGAAATGTCCCGTTACTATGAATTTTCCCAGTGTTTAATGTGCATCTTGTATCTGGGTATCTTAATCCCTGGTGATACCAGGGAAGTTTTTCTCAGTGATTGCCTCTAATAGATTTTCCATGCTGCTTATTTTTTCTTCCTTCAGGGATGCCTATACTTTGTATATTGGCTTGCTTTACATAGTCCCATATTTCATTCTTGTTCATTCTTTTTTCTGCATCTTCAAAATCTTTGTCTTCAAGCTCTGAGATTCTTTCTTTGGTTTAACCTGTTGTTTAAGCTGTATGCTGTATTTTGAAATTCCTGAAATAACTCTTTTATTAAGTTCTATTATGTCCTTTTTTAGGCTGTTTATCTCTTTAGCTTCGTTGTTTTCATTGATTTTCCAAAAAAAATTTTTTTTTTTGCCTTTTTTTTGCGTTTTCAACTTTCTTTTCAATCCCTTTGATCTTATTCTAAATAAGATCATCCATGTTCTAAATTACATTTTTGACATTCCAAAAATTTCTCTTTTGTTGGGGTCTATTGCTGTGGATCTATTGTGATCCTTTGGGAGTGTCAAAGTAGCTTATTTTTTTTATGTTGCCGGAGTTCTTTTGCTGGTTTTTCACATCTGAAACCTCTTTCCTTAGCTCAAGTTGATAGGTTTGTGGTGTACCTATTGTCCATTGCTGGTATCTTTCCTACTTTGTAAGAAAATGGAGAGGTTCCTAGATGATGCTTTTGTGCCCTACTCTGGAAGATTGTCCTGGCGGAGAGAACTGAATTCACTGAAGTTCCGTACGACAGCTGTTTTGTGTTATTTTATTGGTGACTGTGGTTGATACAGTCCAAGCTACAGCTGGAGGATCTTTGTGTGAAGTGGTAGGTTGGTCCTTGGGCTGCTGTTGGAAGCCCAGATGGGGGGCTAGGCGAGTCCCCCATGGAGGTGGGCCTTGCAGGAGATTGCTCTGCCAGGGTTTCCCAACATTGGTGACAGCAGCTGCTAGGTGAGACTATCTTAGTGGCCATGGGTATCAGGGCTGTGGTCATCTATTCTACCCTGGTCCAGGTGCAGTGGTGCCATGCATCTAGTGGGTCTGTGTTGGAGCAATGGTCATGGGTGTCAGGGTTGCAGGGCCAGGCTGTTGGTGGCTGGGGCTCTCTCTTTGTGTAGGTCCAACCACTGCCCTCTCAGGTGGTGTCAGCAGCACCTGCCCTGTTTGAATCTCCCCTCCTGGGATGGGGGGCTGCACTCAGCTCCTAGGCACAGGTTACCCAAAAGTTTCTGCTGTCCCTGATCCCTCTCTGGTCTGGCAGGGCAATGCAGAGGTGGTTGTAAAAAATCTATGTAAACCAGGCACTCTGTACCTGAGGGCTCAGAATGGTTTCATTTATTGTAATCCTGGAATGGAAGCCAGGACATCCCCATTGCACCTGCTTTCCAGTGTAATGGCCCTCATAACACAGTCTGCAGACCCCTCCTTGGTCAGTCTGGAGGTCTGCTGTGGTGCTGGGGGCTCTCCCCCCACTTACACTGCAGGGTCCGCAGGGGGAGCATGGAGTCTCAGGGCTCTCTCCTCATGGCCTTTCCCATGTGGATGCCCCCTGATGTATCTTTGGATCTTGCTGAGTGCATCACCCCATCTCCCTGTCCTTCCCTCTGAGTGTCTCCTATCACTTTGATGATATACAATGCTTTCTCTAAGAAGCTCTGTCCATCAGTGGGCATCTACTTACTATTTTGGCTCTCTCCTTGATAGCTATGTGTGTGGACTGCTTCTAGTCCACCATCTTGTCCCCCTCCCCTGGATCTCTCTAGTTCTAAAATTCTATGATTTATTTATTTTTTCCTGGATTCATCTATTCATTCACTCATTCATATTTTAATCCAAACTATGGTCAGGCACTGTGTTCATCATGATGGACACCAAGCATGATGAAGCCACTAGGTCAGTCTTCGTGGAATTTACCTCCTAGTGCTTCTTTCCTTTCTAATCATTAAGAAGGATCAGATTTAAATCTACAATAAATTCTCATATAAAAGAAAAAAAAAGAAGGATCAGAATAGGTGAAGAAATGTTGAAACAATTTCTATTGGTTTTTATGAGAATATGTCAATTGGATATGAAAGACTAAAGCATCATTAAAATTAGGCTGTTTGTTGTACTTTTTCTATGTAGGACATACAGAGTGCATAGTCCAAGGCAGACTGCCCTTGGCATATCTTGCCCATTTTTATAATATTCTGCTGCCCCTACATTCTGAGCCTAGTGACTATTCTCTTAGTCCTGGAGAAATAGTATAGCTATAAGATGTTCTTCCTCATCCTTTTGTGAACTCTAGATACATGCAACATGGGTTGATGATAAATTGCTACCCAAAAGGTATAAATTCTACAGCACTTACATATTCATAAGTAATGCTTCTGTATGTTTGCCCCAGTGAAAAAGCACTTATCTCATAAGTTTGTAAAAAAAAGTGAATGATAAGAAGATATACAACTTAAATACCTTTCATAGTCATAATTTTAAGGTAACTATCCTAGAGGAAGGAAAGAAATATTAAATAGCAAAAGTTTAGAGTGTAAAACAAGTCAATATAATTCCATGCCACTAGGTATAATGTTAATCAGTACCCAACAGTTTTCCTGGTTGACTTTTAACACATTTAAAAAGTCAAACGACCTCAATTTTATAGAGGAAAGTTCGTGAAAAGTTGAATCAAGGACAGACAAGTGAGTAGAATATTAAAATACGTGCAAAATATCAAGTGCAATTGGTAATTGAGCTTGATCATAGAAATAAACTTAGATCATAGAATTCTACCGCCAGAAGGGGCTTTAGGGATGATCTCATTCAATTCTTAGTAAAGCAAGCAAAAGAAAGAAACGCCTTTCCATTAAGAAGTGATTGTACCATCACCACAATCTACACTGAAGAAAAGATGTAGGCTCGGCGTTTGTAGCACAGTGATTATGGGGCCAGCCACATACACGGAGGATGGAGGGTTCAAACCCGGCCTAGGCCAGGTAAACAATGACAGCTGCAACAAAAAAGGCCAGGCGTTGTGGCGGGTGCCTGTAGTCCAGCTACTTGGGAGGCTGAGGCAACAGAATTGCTTAAGCCCAGGAGTTTGAGGTTGCTGTGAGCTGTGACGCCATAGCACTCTACTAAGGGTGACATATTGAGACTCCATCTCAATAAAATAAAATAAAATAAAATAAAATAAAATAAAATAAAATAAAATAAAATAAAATAAAAGATGTTATTCTTGTTCTGTAATTTTATACATCATAAATAATAAAAATTATTATATTAAATAAAAAACAGACAATAGAAAATTAAGTATGTGCTTTCTGTAACAGCCTGTACTCTTTATTAGAAAAAGATAAGAAATGCTTGACTGTGTGGGCAGAAAAAAAAATTTCTATGTTCAGAGAAACACTTCCAAATGATGTTTCTGCTCACAAAAGAAACAAAACTCATGTTCATTTGATCATATCTGGCAAAAAAGGAAACTGAGAAGCGACCACTATTTTTCATTTCACTTCATTTTATTATTTTACTTTATTTTAGACAGTCTTACTTTGCTGCCCTTGGTAGAGTGCTGTGGTGTCAGTTCACAACTCTTGGGCTCAAGCAATCCTCTTGCCTCAGCCTCATGAGTAGCTGGGACTATAGGCACCCACCACAATGCCCGGCTACTTTTAGAGACAGGCCTTGCTCTTGCTTAGGCTGGTCTCCAATTCCTGAGCTCAAGTGATCCACCCACTTTGGCCTCCCAGAGTGTTAGGACAACAGGCGCGAGCTACTGCGCCTGGCCACTTTTTAATATTTAGCATGTACCTTTTCACTGTCCCCCTCACCCCATAAATTATTTTATGTAGCAAATTTAAACTACTTCAGTTTTAGTTAGTACTAAGTTAGGAAAGCTCAGGGTGTGTGAGGGGTGACAGACTCTACGAGAACGGATCAGACACTACACAGTAATCTAACAGGATAGACAATTTAGGTCGGGATCAAACCATAGAGAACCTCGAACACAGTGTTGGGAAACACTATGCAATGTCCTTAACTTAAGAAAACTGTGGCCTCCACTCTGTTATGACCCTGCTCTCACACGTTGACTTGGGACCATCCCCTAGGGTCACTTGTGCAAAACTTATGTGTTAATCCGTAAAGTGAGTGGGCTAGTGATGTTCCTAGTCTGCAGAGCCTGCTATGAATAGTTCATTCATTTACCCTTTCACAGTGGACCTGAAGATAACTCAAGAACGTTCCTTCTATTCTTGTATTTTCCAAACTATATCATCTTTGCACTTCCTTTCCTAAGACAATACAATATGGGAGGATACAGGGCTGTCATTACTGCTCACTCAACAGCCCAACAAAACGAGCTTAAATTTTCAGCTAATTTTGTTACTGGAGCAAATTTTTCCCATTGGGTCAATTTAAGAATTTTCCCTCTTATAATCTGGCATATAATAGTTCCCTCATAAATAGTTCCACCTAAAGCACGGGAGATTAGACTATTAATAGAATTTTGAAAAAAAAATCAAGTACAAAATACTAATTGGTCATAATTATAAGGCGATATAGTATGCATTGTATTCTTCCAATTTTTATTTTTAAACATTAAAGTGGTATTTAGATCTATTTATGATACATTACATACATTAATGATTCTGTTTGAGATTATTGTGGTTTGAGCATTTCTTATGCTTCTAAGTATATTTGTCAAAGAGCAGACATCATTTTGCTTCTTATTAGATTTGTATTATTATTTTTTCAGAAAAAACCTGTGGCTTTTCTTCTGGAAGCCTTGATCAACAAGCAGGGAAAACTGATAAGTGCTCAGACAAGTGCTTTTAAGTGAGCAGTAGGAAGAAGCTTCTTATAAAAATGGATGGGGTACAATGAGTGTAACTCAGTCACTGAAGCTAAGGAATGAAGTTTTTCCACGGCCCGAACAGACACAATGTATAATTATTACTGATATTTCAAGGACTTGAGACTTTAAACATCCACCCACCTTTCCTCATAATAAAGTCGCAGTTTCATTCTTAGCTGTAGCCTGGTATACTACATATAGCACACGTGTGCAGCATAGTGGCTCTTCATTTCTCTCTAGTAAATATGTCCCGTCAGTTTTTCTTCTGTCATTGTTTATTTTAAGATGCTTAAATTGTCAACCATCAGTCAGTATCAGAAAGCCATCTCTTGAGCTGCGTTTGCTCCAGAGCTCTGAATTGCTCTGAATCCATTCTCTTGGATTTCTTTCTTTGGAATCACTTTGCTAAACAAATAGCATCCGTTTGATTTTAAAAATGATTTTATTTGCCATAAAATACGGTGCTGGGGCTAGCTGCGAAAACTTAGACTTTTTCAGGTGTTAAAACCACAGGAAGAAAGATTGACATGAAATAGTAAAATTTGACATATGTTAATTTATTCAGAAGTCCTTTTGGGGAACCATTTCATTTTTTAATCTGGCACATGGGGGCAAGTTACACTTAGGAGTTAGATAAAAGCATCAGGAATCCTAAATCCAGTTGAGAAATTACTTTCAATCCTATACGGCACATTAAATTTAATGGCAATACCTATCGATGGGAAAATTGAATTTGTAAAGTTTGTTGTGATTGTTGAGGGTTGAATTTATAAGACCTGGAAATTACTGTTTTTTACTTTCTTTGATGCATTCTGTAATTTAGATTTAATTAACAGAGAAGCATGAATTTAAAGAGGTCAGATTATAGGTGATTTTTTCTTTGGAAGAGGAGAGGGCAGAGATAGGAAAAATGAGTGGAAGTTGTATTAACAGAGAGATAGATATTTGACTCAATGCAAAAGAAAGACTATCTAACAATTACAGCTATTTAAAAAAAAATGGAATAGACTAACTTGTAAGGTAATAAATGCCCTGACTTTGGAAATGTCAAAGACTGGATAAACACTTTCCAGAGATGTGGTAGGCGGAATTCTATTTTTGCAAAATCAGGCTTCTTGCATCCAGTATTCCAGAAAGATCAAGAAATAGGCATTATTTTTTTCTATTTTTAATATTGATCATCTGGTCTGGCTTGAATACTCTTTTTCTTCAACTTTTCCTTTTAGACTTAGTTTAACTGTACCTTTTCCTTTCCCTAATCAGCAGAGTAAATGCTTTTCCTTTTGTGTTTTTATAGGATTTTGATGAATACATTTTAAAATGGTACTTAAAAAAATGTGTATCTGTCCTGTCTTTGCTCCTGTCTTTGAAGCCCTGGTAAGCAGTGCCTGTATTTGATGCTTGTTTGTGTTTCTATCATTTAGCACAATGCTGGGCACATGGTCTGTACTTAATGATAGCCTCCAAAACAAAGCCACTGCAGATATGGTGCTAAGGCTATGCAGAGTCCATAGTGTTCTGTATATGCTATTCTCGATGTAGGTATTATTATTTCATTTCCATTTCACTGAAGAGAAAACGGAAGTCAAAACTACCAGACTAAATAAGGGACAAGAAGCCTGGAATCAGGTAAAAATGGTCTCTGAATTCAAATACCTTTCATTGTGTTCACTCCCCAAGCTAGCTTTTAAAATTACTTTCTGATCTAAGTTACTCTCAATATCACTTTAATTTTCAACTAACTAAAGCTTTCAGCAACCTCATAAATCTTCTGGAGAAAGAAAGTGAAGCTTATTTGGAATAATTTAGTTTTTATATTTAATAAGTGACTTATGTACTAAGGACAATAATCTCCTCCCTGTGAAAGAAATTCTCATACGACGCTTTGAAAGTGAACTTGCTTTACACAAGGGATATTTAGAACTTTTATATACATCATTGAAAGTATAATAATGTGCTGTTTGGGGGTTGAATATTTCCCTAGAATTACTAGAACTTTTTAGACTTTAAAGTAAACCAAAGGTTTCAGGAAAGAGTCGTGGTTTTGTTGTAACTTTCGAAAAGACTTGTGTAAAGCGTTACGTATTGGAGTAAGACACACAGGAAGACCTCAGATGCCTACTGTCTTCAGAATGTACTGGATGGTTTGATGCTTTTAGAGTCAAACCAATTCTACCATCAGTTATAGAAATGTGATGCTTTTCAGAGGACAGATCATCCACTTTTGTTATTTCATTTTGAAGTTGCAGGAAATTCAAAGATAAGTCTTGAACGTCATATATGTTGTTTTGAAATTCAGCGTTTATTATTTATAGGATTCTCACATGTTTCTACATCTTCCTCCTATTTATCATGTGATTTCTCCAACCAGTATTATTTTAGATGATGTAATTGTTCTAATTTTCTCTTGGCATCCAAAGAACACATATTCTAAACACATGTCTCTCTGTGAAGCAAATCCTAGTTACTTGGTAGTCATATTTAGTGAAGTTTTTTTTTTTTTTTATTAAATCATAGCTGTGTACATTAATGTGATTAGTGAAGTTTTTAATCTTAATACACTCTTTGCATGGTTTTCTTCTCACTGTGTAGCACTTGTGACCTCCCAGGTGAGCCATTTCTGTATTTCTGGCCCATAGAATCTGTAATGGGTGACCCACATAATAAAATGGATATTGACTCAAGGCACTGAATTTAGGACAGATTATTAACAGTAGAAGTAATCAAGCCAATCTATATTCAACAAAGCAGAAAGTGGAGAGAGAAATCTCTAGATTTATTAAAAAGTACCCTGAAAAGGAAGAAAAAGAAGAAAACTGACGATGAATATCAATACAGGCAACAGTCAATTAATGAATAAGTGTAGTTTAACACATATTTCTTAGAATACCATTTTGAATAGCAGTGTTTTAGGTCCTGTTCAGGAGACAATATTGGTAACTGCCTTCATGAGGATATAGTTGGCCAATGACTAAAGAATAATTATGTAAAAGTGTACCGTTAGTTACCATTGGGTATCAGAGAAGGTTGGCTTGGGTTGAGGTTATGGAGAAGTATCATTTAGGAGACAAATTTGGACTCTGTTTTGATAGATAGAATGTAAATAAGTGGAAGGGAGAAGAGCACAGTCCAGGTGGAAACAGCTTGAGCAAAAATGCAGATGGCTGTAAGCACTGCCAACTTGGGGACAGTGAGGACTTTTCTGACTGAAATAGAAATTCGTTAAATTCAATAGGGAGTCACTGGGATTATAGAGTAAAAGAGAAAGTTGATGGTGATATTTTAGGGATTCTCAGTTGTGTGCAGAAAAAAGTTGAGAAGTATTTTAGTCCTTTGGCCCTTATTCATTAATTTTAAACTTTGCCTACTCTACATGTTTGCTTCTAACCAGTCCTATCTTGTGTCTTCTAGAACCTTGTTAAAGATTTGCCTATTCCTTTTTTCTTAGAAATGATTGGTTTGAGGCTCACACCTATAATCCTAGCACTCTGGGAGGCCAAGATGGGTCGATTGCTTGAGTTCAGGAGTTTGAGACCAGCCTGAGCAAGAGTTAGACCCTGTCTCTACTAAAAGTAGAAAAACTAGCCATGTTGTGGTGGGTGCCTGTAGTCCCAGCTACTCAAGAGGCTAAAGCAAGAGGATAGCTTGAGCCCAGGAGTTTGAGGCTGCTGTGAGCTATGACACCACAGCACTCTATCTTGGGGTGACACAGTGAGACTTTGTCTCAAAAAAAAAAAAAAAAAAGATGATTTGTTTAAGTTGCACCCACTTCAAACACTTGAAAAAATATACATTCCTTTATTAGATAGCTGATATATTAGACTTCTCCAGAGAACCAACAAGATAAATGTATGTATATATAGAAAGAGATTTATTTTAAGGAATTCAGTGGCAAGTCCAAAATCTGCAGGATGGGCAAGCAGGCTGGAGACCCAGGGAAAAGCTGATGTTGCAGTTCAAGCCTGAAGGCTATCTGCTGGCAGAATATGCTAAAATTCGCTATTTTGTTCTATTCTGGCCTCCAACTAGTTGATTAAATGAGGCCCAATTAAATCACGAAAGATACTTGCCTCACTGAAAGTCTACTGATTTAAATGTTAAACTCATATAAGAATACTTTTAGAGAAACATCTAGAAAAAGTTTCAACACAATAGCTTGGTATTGTGGCCCAGCCAAATCAACACATAAAATTAACCATCACAGCTGGACTCATACAATATTTCAGAAAAAAGTTTAATAGACTGTAATGTCAACACGTATTGATTGATATTCTGCATATAGTAATGGAACTCTCCTGAGTCCCACAGTGAGTATTAACCAAGATTATTACTTACAATCAGCATATTCTTTCAGCTAATTATCTTTTTTTAGGTACTTAAGGTAATGACAACATTTCTAGAAATATTTCCTTGCATTTTAAGAGGAGCATCATAACTTGGAGTCTCAGGAATGACTAGTTATTTGAAGGAAAACCAGCAAAGCAGGAAAGGAGAGAAGAATCTCCACTTTTTCCTCTCTATTACTAACTTTAAAATTGTTTATAAAAGATTTATGAAATTTTTTTTCAAGTTAAATGAAACCATAATCAAATGCCATTATGTCCTTTATCCAATTTAAGAAAAAGAAAATTGGTATGTCCTTTGGGGTGGAGGTCTTCTCTGAATGAAGTGATAGATATCACTTAGATTCAATGAGTAGTCATGGCAGACTGTTGAGCAGAAGAAAAAAATAGTTGAGAGATTTTTGCTGTGTGAAGAGAAAATCATTTCTAAATTTGTATTTCTTTTTCTACTTTTCCTTATAGTTTTGTCACCTATGTCTGTATTCCTAGACAATAGATTATCAAGTTTTGCATATTTTCCAGTCTTATATAAAGAGAATCATTCTATGCTAATCTTCTGTAACTTACTTGTTCTCTTAATATTAAGTTCCTGAGGTTTATTCATGTTGTTATGTGTAGCCATAATGTATTCCATTAATTGCTTTCAAGTGCTCATTGTGTGAATATACAACATTATACAATTAAGAATTTGCATTTTTCTTCCTTTTTACTTTGAGATCTTTTCAAAGTGGGGGAAAAAATGTCTTTTGTAATTATTACAGACTTGACAAAAGCTTGGCCACAAAAGGTACCATGTAGAGGGCATTAAATAAGCACTTTTTAAATGGCAGTCTCTTTAACTGGGAAGTAGAGAATGTGAAAAATGTTTTCTGACACCCTGTCTTAGTCTGTTTATCTCATTGTAAAGGAATACCTAAAGATGAGTAATTTATAAAGAAAAGACATTTATTTGGCTCACAATTCTGCAGGCTGTGCAAGAAGGATGGCACTGGCAGCAGCATCTGATGCTCCACTCACAGCAGCAAGGGGAGGATAGCCAGCGTGTGCAGAGATCACATGGCAAGAGAGGAGGCAAGACAGGGAGCAGGTACCAGGCATTTTTTTAACAACTAGCTCTCATAGGAACTCCTAGAGTAAGAACTCACTCATTACAGTGAGGATGGTACTAAGAGAGCTACCTCCATGACCCAAGCACCTTCCAGTGGGTCCCAACTCCAACATTAGGGGTCAAATTTCAACATGAAGTTTGGAGGGTTAAATATCAAAAGTGTAGCAGAGCCTAACAAAGTGATTTAGACATTTGTATCTCTAGTCCAATTAAAAGACAATCCTTAGGGCAAAAAGTTCTGGAGACATGTTTTCTTGTTATAGTGTGCATTTGTATTTTCCAGACTTAATATATTTAGCAATAGTTTCTGATAGGCATGGTAAATAAATTTTTTGTTTGGTAATTGTATCAGAAAGGGTATGACTTTACTGGTGATCTTTGCATAGTAAGTTTGAACAAAAAGAATGTGAAGGTTTGTTTTAAATTGTACTCTGTTTTCCCAAAAAGATTAGTGAACATGATGGTGCATAATGGAAGCAATTATTGCCTTAGCAACATGACAAATAATTAGCTACTCCACAGAGCAGGTAATTTTTCAGATTTGTTCTTTGCATAAAGGAAAAACAAAAACCCAAACATTTCTAGGTATATATATTTTTTCTGTTTCTGAGCTACTCTCTAATTCTTGGAAGTAGAACAGAAAAAGATTGGGTTGATTTTAGAGTTTTGTATTTTTCATGCACCAACAGTTGGGAAAATCATCACCTTCATTACTACAGATTTTGTTATATTACCGTCTCCCCAGGAAGTACCATTTTTACAATATATTTTATTAATCACAAAAAATAAGAATCTGTGAGTTTCATAATGTCTTTCCTGTGAACAACCACTATGGCCCCTTTTCTGTTAGATACCATTGAGTTAAAATTGAAGATTTAAAATAATGTTTCCAAACTTATAATCTATGGATGCTTGGGATCCTTGGGAAGCTGAAGAATATTGGTAACATTGTGGGCATCCATCAAGCATTTTTCTGTAGACTGAAGACAATTTATTTACATACATTTTTGAATGTAGATAGATGCAATTATGTTTAATAAAATAAAAATGCATTTTTAAAATGCTACTAAATATAGCTGGAACCATTTCTCATTTTTTAAATTCAATTTTAATTTTTGTGTATGTGTTAAAATATATACATGCACATTGTTTAAAAAAAAACTCAATGGGCTTCTACTGGAAAACGATACTGTCTGAATGGTTGTATCACCCAAAAAATCATTAAAATCTAAAAATATGTTAAAATCTAATCACCAATATTGTTGATGAAATTTTTTTCTCCAGGGTCCTTGGTCTTGGAGATTTGAAGAATGGACCCACAGATCGCAGATCAGTGGTAATGTAGGATTTATTAGATAGAAAAGAATACAGAAGGAATAAAAAACACCAGAGTTTCTGACAGAAGGGAAGACCCAACTGGGAAGTCTCCTGGAGGTTCTTTTTGTCTAGGGGTATAACGTCTTGAGAATTATATTTAGCCAGGACTTGGTAGATGGGAGATACCTTTTCAATGTTAATGAGTGTATTAACAAATGAATGAGGTCCCTCTAGCTCAGGGAAAAATGGCAGGGCATCCACTTCAGAAAAGGCCAGGGCTTATATGAAATTTCCCAGGGCTAGGAAACAGGGGTCCCTCCAGCCCTGAATGGGGGAAGCCAGTATCAACATGATAGCTTTAGGAGATGAGATCTTTGGGAAGTGATTAGGTCATGAGGGCTGAGCCCTCAAGAACAGGATTACTGTCCTTATAAAAGAAGCCTCAGGGAGCTTCCTTGCTCCTTCTACCATGTGAGGACAGAGAAAAAGGTGGCATCTGAGAGACAGCATGCCTTTACCAGACACCAAGCCTGCTACCAAATGATCTTAGCATTCCCAGCTTCCAGAACAGGAAGAAATAAATTTCTGTTGTTTAGAAAGTCTCAAGCCTATGGTATTTTGTTATACCAGCATAAAATGACTAGGACAGGAAACAAGGAGACCTCTGGTTCAACCTTACCTACCTCTTTCTTCTGTTCATAACCAATGACTTCATAGGTTTTGTTTCTTCTGGTATTCACCTTGTTATTTCTAAATAAAGTGCACATGCTTTCATTTCCTAATTTTTTAGTTTTAGACATTACTCATTGACTTCTAAATAAGAAAGAAAAGGATTTTGCTCCTTTCCCTCTCTTATCATCTGTACTATTATAAAAAGTAATTAGATTTTATATTATTATGACTAAATAAATATTAATCTTTGTTAAACCACCTAATGATGGAATATAATATGATTACAATTCAATTATTGTTTTTCCCTTTTGGGGAATTAATAATGGCTATTTTTGACATTAACTTAATTAACTCTGTACTTACCACTAATAATACATCCCTAATTTCTTCACCGGGAGCGAATACTTGATGTTCATGCAGGATTTCTCTGCTCAGGGCTGGTCAGGGACCCCCCTGTTTTCTAGGCCTGGGTGAGCTCAGAAATAAGTCTCATCACAGACCCCCATATATAGGCACAAACCGGTCCCTTTCCAGGCTGCATCCTTTGGGCTCTAGAAAGGTCATGAACAAAGCAGCCTGATGAGTTCTGAGCAGTTCCTCTTTGAGTAAGGAGCACACACCCTAATTCCTTGCATGGGGCATAAACTTCAAGGGTGGAATTCGTGTATTTAATTTTAGGGTTATATACTTCCCCCAAACCTCCTGCCTGCAGGATGGGAAAAACATCATTCAAACTGCCTAGATGGAAGACATGATAGAGGGGGGCTTCCCACTTGGGTCCCCCCCTCTGCTGCTGGAGGTTCTGTTCCCTCTCTTTTGCTTCTCTCTCTTCTGCTTATCAATCTTTCTATCAATCTTTTCATCAATAAACTCTGTTCTATTGCTGATCTGTGTGGTCCGTGGTTTCATTCTTTGAACCCTCAGACCAAACCCAACACCCAACACAGAGAAATTCTGGCAACAATATTAAAACCATCAGATAATGTTCAATTTCAAATAGCCATGATCTAATCATCTTGAGTCTTGACTAATTATTCTCTAAAATTGCTATTTTCCTGACTTCAGAATGCCTTCTTCTCCATCATTCTAGAAATCCTCTGTGTATTGAATTTTTCTGGTGCACTTGGGATCCTGTATGCCTAAAGATGTCTTTGTACTATCCCCAGTTGGGTTAGATTCAGAAGTCCAGTGTGAATACCACTATACTAAGAATTTTTAAAGACATTACTACATTTTCTTCAATTTCTACTTTTTTTTCTTTCATGGCACCATTCTGATTCTCATTTATCATGTAAAGGAAAATAAACATCTCAGGACCACACTCCCCTATTTCTTATTCAAAAGGTTAAGCCTGAAGGTTGAGTCATGAAAACCCCCTTCTGACTAACCTTATAGATTAAGTCAGATCTCCACGGAAAGGTAAATACAAAAATTGCCCTTACCAATTACTCACAAAGAAATTCCTTGCTGGCCCCCCCAAAACAAGAACCTATAAATTGTAACTTTTGATCTGCAGGAAAAGTCTAGCTCCTAAAACTAAAGTCAGTTCAATTCTACACTAAAATCAACTACAAGTTTCTGTTGTAATGAACTTGCAATTGACTATTAGAGTGAATGTAACAGTCACCCCTCCTCCCATAGATATGGAAGTGTAAAATTGAGAGTGGGGAATATGTACCAGAGGGAATACCCTGAAAAAAGAATAGCAAAAAGATTTTCTGAGCTTTGAAACCAGCCCCCCCCCTCCCATTTTTGGATATTGAGACCTGTATCCCTGCCTCAGGCCAGTAGTAAGAGGGGAAGAGAAACATCTTTTGTTCTTTGCACTGCAGGAGAGGGAGGAGGGGCTGACCAACTGGCTGTCCAGGTCACAGAGATGGGGTGAACAGACACATCAACTACAGTTTAAGGACAATAACCTAGAACAGAGGGCCCTCACTTTAAAAGCTCTGCATTTCTGCTTATGTACAGGAAATTTGGTGCTTTGGGATAAGAGTCTCCCATTTTTCCTCCTTTGCTGGCAAAATAATAAACTTCTCTTTTCTTCTCCTCAACCCCTTGTCCCGTTCTTCTGATATGGCTTTGTGCAAAAGTGCTGAGATTTCAGTAACACGCAGAACAGGGATAAGACAAGATGGAGCATCCTTACACCTATCCAGGGACGTCTATGCAATTGATGCTTCCTTCACTCCCTTTTTTTTCTTCTGCCAGTCACCTTATTTTATGTAAAATATAGATCTTCCACACCTCACGAGAAACATAATCATTTTACCTCACTGCTAAATCCCCGTTTGTCTTTCTGTACACCCTATTCACCTTAAATACGGACGCTCCCAAATTCCCCTTCAGGAAAATAGTTACCCATGCTTCTGTGGTGTGTGTTTTTCCTGAATGTGTCCTCAAGCTTTGGCTTAATGAGCTTCCTTTGATTGAAATTTTTGCCCCATTCACGTCACTTATTTGGAGTTGTCAATTGTGTGTGATTTGTTTTTTATTTGTTTAGTTTTTGTTTTTCCATCTCGGGAATCTTTTAAGATAGTATATATTTTTTCCCCGTGTTCTGAAACTTCACATTGCTATAACTTGATATTGAAGGAAATAAAAATATTTTACCTAAGAGATACTTCTTTGACATGTGTTAAGATGACTATCAGAGACCCAGAAAAAAGAAGTCACCCTGTAAACTGTCTTTTATGGGGGAGATTTACAACTGTACAGGATCTGTAGTCTCTCTCACTCTTGTTCAGATCTAGAGAAGATTAACTAACAGTCTGATACCGTTAAAGGTCTAAATGAAATCTTTACCGTCTATTGTCTTTGAGGGCTGCCACTTGTGAGGTTTTGTTTATGCAATAGATTACCTTTGCTAATCAGGTCTCCTCTTCTTTCCCAAAACCTTATTTACCACCATAACATGATTTTTATCACGTTCTGAGCCCCCATTCTTTCTATAACCATGAGAAGCTATATAAGTGTCTACCCTCCATTAGCAGTTGGGGGCTAATTACTCTGTGGTCCTTTCACATGGGCATGTTAATACACTTGTATGCCTTTTCTTCACTTGATCTTTGTGAATTTATGTTTGTCAGTGAACCTTCTCAGAGGGTGAAGGGAAAATTCTCCCTTGGCCCCCACAATATGAATCCTTTAAATTCATTGTATACGATACCTACACAATGGTGTGTGTGTGTGTGTGTGTGTGTGTGTGTGTGTTAATACATGTTTTGAGCAATTTCCTTGAAATAGTATTGCAAAACTTCACCTCCTTCACTTTATCCAGTCTTTTTTTTTTTTTTTTTTTTTTTTTTTCTGGACCTTTTCTTTATATGATGGTGGATCTTACTGAATGAACCTCTGACTTTTCTGTTTGTCTTTATTTTCCAAACTTTTGTATTTGTTCTATTTTCTTAAGGACTTCTTCAATGAAATCTGTCAATTCTTTTATAGATTTTTCAGTATGGTTATCATATCATCATATTTTTAAAGGCTAAGAATTCTGAGGATTTTTCCCCATTTTCTTTTTTTATCTTATAAATGTAATACCTCTGCTTATTTCTCAGACGATAGATTATTAATTATTTTTCCTCCAAATTTTCTTCTGCACTCTGCAGTTACTATTTCTTTCAAATTCTTTTTTTTTTTTTTTTTTAAATACTACATGTTTGTTTTATCTCTGTCTTTTTTAGAAGAGGTTCTTCTCAAATTTCTAGTCATTTTGCAGTGATCTGAGACATTTTTGTATTTAAAAAACAAATCAAAATGAAGATTTGAAACTGTGTCTAAGAGAGGAATTTGTCCCTGGTGACTTTCATTACACAGAAATTGAGCAAGGTCCTGGACAAGTTGTTGAGGAGGTCAATGCCATTCTCTAGGTCCTCCTTCCTGGGCAGGTAACTCCCTCTGGATGATTGTTTCAATCTCTTCTCTGCTGAAGATGTGCAGGCGTCTTATTGTTTAATGAAGAGACAGGAGATGGGAGTTCTGCATATGTCCCCATCACACTCAACACTGAGGGTGCCTAGTGAAATACTGTATTCAAAAATTATTTGAATCATCTGCCCCCGCTTCAATGTGGTGATAGTATTCATCTGAAACATAACTGGGGTAGAAAAATCAATAGCCACTTTAAATGCAAACACAGTCTCAATTCAATAATTAAAAATGCCCAGGCCTCTGCAATAATTCAGGCTTCTAATATTATTTAAAGGTATAACTTCTCACTTCCCCATCAATCTGTAATCTCTTGTCCATTAACATTTTCTTGTAGGTGAGGAGGGTACAGTCATCTCCTTTATTTTTCAGTTAATGTCACTCGTACTTACTAGCTATAATTACAAGCTCTTCAAGAGTTGAAGAGGGCACTGAAGAAAAAGAAGCAAGAGAAACAGGACAATTCTTAGCTGACAAGCATCGTTGCTGAATGCCTTTGCATTCCTCGAGGCTGGTTGTAATTAAAACTGACTTTTCTTAGGAATTTGTATCACAGTGTTCTTGCACCAGTTGTTGGTAGTTTTTACTTGCCGTTGCTTTTTTAAAAGCAAACATGCTCTCGAGCAATCACTCAATTCCTCTGCCTATAAAGGACATTTTTAATGGTGAAGCTAGATTTTACTGCTGTTCGTTACTTGTGTTCTTGATCGTGCCCTTTGGAAACGCTGTCAGAATGAAACCCAGTTCTCATGCCTTTTCTCATAAGGTTCACAATTATTGGCTGAAAAACAAAACAAAAAATGAACATTATTTGCTCAAATTCTGATAGTGCAGATCATTTCCCAAATAGCAAAAAAATTGCTTCATTTTTCTCTGAAAGCAAATAAACTCATTTGTCACTTAATGGTAGAGATACATCCTGAGAAATGCATAGGAAATCATCTTTTGGTAATATTATTGATGTGCAAACATTATAGAGTACTTCTTCAACCCTAGATGGTGTAGCCTACCTACCATACACCTAGGCTATATGGTACAGCTTATTGTTTCTAGATTACAAGCCTGTACAGCACATTACTGTACTGAAGACTATAGGCAAATGCAACACAATGGTATTTGTGTATGAAAACATAGCTAAATATAGAAAAAGTACAGTAAAAATACAGAATAAAAGATAAAAAATAGTACAGCTGTACAAGGCACTTACCACACACAGAGCTTACAGGATTGGCAGTTGTTCTGGTGAGTCAGTGAGTGAGTGGTGAGTGAACGTGAAGAGCTAGGACCTCCCTGTGCACTGCTGGAGACTGTTAAACAAGAGGCTACCTTAAATTTCTTTAAAATATTTTTCTTTCTTCACTTATAAATTGACCTTAGTCCCTTTTACTTTATAAACTTAATTTTTTAAGCTTTTGATTCTTTTGTGATGATACTTATTTTAAAACACATAGTACAGCTGTATAAAATATTTTATTTATTTATATCATATTTTATAAGCTTTTTTCTATTTTAAATTTTTGGCTTTTTTTTTTTTTACTTTTAAAACTTTTTTGTTAAAATCTAACACACAAATACACACATTAGCCAAGGCCAACATAGGGTCAGGGTCATGAATATCATTGTCTTGCATTTCCTCATCTGTGTCACTAGAAGGTCTTTAAAGGCAATAACATACATGGAGCTGTCATCTCCTATGACAACAATGCCTTCTTTTGAAATACCTCCTGAAGGACCTTCCTGGGCTGTTTTACAGTTAACTTTTTTTTATAAGTAGAAAGAATATACTTTAAAATAATAGTAAAAAATTTGGTATACTAAAGACATAAACCTGTTACAGTTGTTTAGCATCATTTTCAAGTATTATGAACTGTACGTAATTATATGTGCTACCTTTGTGAAATCAGAAGTGCAATGGGTTTGTTTACACCAAAATTACCACAAACATGTGATTAACACATTGTGCTGTGATGTTATGACAGATGTGATGTTACTAGGTGGTAGGAATTTTTCTGCCCTGCTATAAACACCTCACCCCCATTTTCCATGGCTGGTGTCTATCTACTCTCACCATTAAGGGTCCTGAGGATAAGATCCTTCATACCCCAAGACAGAGAACCTAGCTTAAAATCCTGGTGATTGCTCAAACTAATCCACCACCTTGGGCATCTAAGCACTACTGCTGGGGCTTGGCATTGGCCTAAACTCATGGTCACCACTAACTCAGCTGGCTCCTACCTTCAAGTACCATATGGGGGACTGAAGTTGCATCCTCCCAGTTCATTTCAGCCACTGCCAACATCAATTCACACTGCTTAGGATCAGAGAATCATCTTACATTGCTACTTTTTCCCATCACACACAAACAGGTCAGTTACCCAGGTGCTCCAGATCCCTACCCACATTCCTAGTCCACTGTTGCCACTACTAGAATCTCATCAAGCCTCTTGGAGGCCCAAGAATCAACCCACCAGTAACCACCAACACAGGTTCCAAAGCCTGGAGGCACAAAAATACCACACTTACTCTACCACTATCATCACTGGTGCCTGAAGATTGGTCCACATGGCATCCAGTCCCCAGCACAACTTTACCACAGCCTCCACTAATCATTGCACCTTAACCAAGGAAATCCCAGCTTATACTAACACTGTTTATATCCAAAGAAATCATACAGGACTATACTACTACATATACTCAGAATCGGAGCCGAAGTGCCCTGTACAACCAACATCATAGTTATATCTTTAGAAAAATCCTCATCTACAAAAGCAAATTCAAAAATAGAAAGAAGTGACTATTATATCATATTCATAGATATGAATGCAAGGATGTAGGAAACATGAAAATGCAAGGCACTATGATACTTTCAAAGGACCACAATAATTCACCAGTAATAGATCTTAATTAGAAAGCCCTCAGAAAAAGAATTCAAATTACTGATTTAAAAAACTCAGAGAAACATAGGAGAATTATTAAAAATAATGATAATAATAATACAACAAAGTAAAAAAGATTTTCTATATAAATGAGAAATTTAACAAAAGATAGACATTTTAAAAAAGAGCCAAATAAATATTCTGTAATTTAAGAAGTCATTAAAGGAAATGCAAAGTAAATTTGATTCTTTCAACAATTCAGATAAGGCAGAAGAAAGAATCTCAGAACTTGAAGACAAGTGTTTTGAAATGATCCAGAAAAAAAAAAAAAAAAAAAAATTAAAAACAAATGAGCAAAACCTTTGTGGCATTTCAGACAACCTAAAATTGTATTATTATTATCATTATTTTTAATAATTCTCTTATATTTCTCTGAGTTTTTTTAAAGTAGTAATTTGAATTTAAAAATTACTAGTGTCCCCAAGGAGGAAGAAACAAAGAAAGAAACCAATTAAATAAAATAACCCATGAAAACTCAAGTCTAGCAACAGATTGAGACCTTGAGATACAGAAGGCTCAACAATTCCCAGGAAGAAACTATTCAAAAGTGTTTCCCCACAGCACATTCTAATCTGACCATTGAAAGTCAACATTAAAGAGCAAATCCTTAAAACAGAAAAAGTGTTTAGTGACCTACAAGGAAATCTCATAAGACTAACAACAGATTTGTCAGTGGAAACCTATAGGCCAAAGGAGAATGGGAAGACGTGTTCAAACTGCTAAAAGAAAAAAAATGCCACCCAAGAATATTATATTCAGTAAAATTAACCAAGCAAAGAGAAGACCCAAATAAAATCATAAATGAAAAAGGATACATTACAACTGATGCCACAAAAGTACAAAAGATCATTAGAGGCTACTATAAAAAACTATATTGACGTACTGGAAAATCTTGAGAAATGGATAAGTTTCTTTTTTTTCTCTCTCTCTTTTTTCTTTGAGACAGAGTCTTGCTTTCTGGCCTTGGAAGAGTGCTATGGCTTCATAGTTCACAGCAAACTCAAACTCTTGGGCTCAAAGTGATTCTGTTGCCTGAGCCTGGTAGCTGGGACTATAGGCATCTACCATAACACCTAGATATTTTTTAGAGACAGGGTCTTGCTCTTGTTCAGGCTGGTCTTGAACTCCTGAGCTCAGGCAATTCACTGCCTTGGCCTTCCTGAGTGCTAGGATTATAGGCATGAGCCACTGTGCCCAACATGTTTTTTTTTTTTTTTTTTTTTTTGAGACAGAGTTTCTCTCTGTTGCTGAAGCTAGAGTACCATGGCATCAGCCTATCCCAGAGAAACCTCAAACTCCTGGGTTCAAGTGATCTTCCTGCCTCAGCCTCTTGAGTAGCTGGGACTATAGGCACCTATGACAATGCCTGTCTATTTTCTCTATTTTTAGTAGAGATGGGATCTTACTCTTGCTCAGGCTGGTCTCAAACTCCTGATCTTTCATGATCTTCCTGCTTTGTTCTCCCAGAGTGCTAGTATTACAGATACGAGTCACCATGTCTGGCTGGATAAATTGTTAGACACATACAACCTTCCAAGACTGAATTAGGAAAAAATAGTAAACTTGAACAAACCTACCGAGTACAATAACAACAATATTCAAAATTGAATCAGTAATAAAATATCTTCAAAAAAAAGTAAGACAAGATGGATTCATAGCCCAATTTACCAAATGTACAAATGTGGGTGAACATTAGGGAAATTAGGATTATGGGAATAGAGTTATACTGATATAATAATGAAATGATTGTATGAAAAGTTTTATGATCATTGTTAGGTATGCAGGATAACGGGTGAGGACATGAGCCTCTATAAAAAACATACTATACTGGGAGCTTTACGAGCAGTTTGGCTCGAACATCAAATGACTTCAGAAAAAAGGCCTACAAAGGCCTTGCTGAAGTCAGAGAGAGTGTCAGGAAATAGGTCTTGAAGGGCCTGACCAAAGCCAGAAAAGACTCCAGAAAAAAAGGTCTGGAAAGGTCTGCCTGGGACCTAAAAGGGCTTGAGAAGCCATTTTAAGATTAACTAGGACAGCATGTGCAGCCAACTCATTGAGCAAGAAAGATTATTCTTGTGGGTATGAGATAATAGGATTCAGCTTTTTTCTCCCCAGCTCTTGATATGAGTAGGGCATCAACTAATTTGCCATACAGGAACACAGAGGATTAATTAGGTGGCATCTAGCTCCAAAGTCCATGTTCCCCTTTCCTTTGTTTTCTGTAATCCTGTTAGTGATTGCTAAGGGTTTTTTTTTGAGACAGAGTCCCACTGTGTCACCCTCAGTAGAGTGCTGTTGCTCACAGCAACTTTCAACTCTTGGGCTTAAGCAATTCTCTTGCCTCAGCCTCCTAAGTAGCTGGGACTACAGGTGCCTCTCACAGCGCCCAGCTATTTTTCTGTTGCAGTTGTCATTGTTGCTTAGCTGCCCTGGACTGAGTTAGAACCCACCAGCCACAGTATATGTGGCTGGTGCCATAACCACTGTGCTACAGGTGCCAACCGATTGCTAAGTATTTTTAGAAGTAAAAATAATGAAAGTAGTTAAAGCGTAATCAGTTGGGTAATGGAGAATTAGGGCATGAAAAAACCACAAGGATGATGTATGTTGTTGTTGTTGCAAACACTCATTTGTTGATCAAGAGAAGTAATAAAAATGGAATGTATCTGGAGTTTGGGGCCATGGCTGTCTCTCACATAAAGGGCGTTGACCCCCACCACCCCCAGGGACCATTCTATAAATTCTACTCTATTTCTATTGTCTGTATTTTCCTCATTCCCTTGTCACTGCTGAGCACTGGGGACACTCATGGGTTGTGTGGGAGCTGGCTCCCTTCATATAAACAATAACCAACACTAATCCTCTTTAAATGATTTTAAAAAATCAAAGAGAAGGGAATTCTCCCTAACTCATTCAGTGAGGCCAGCATTACTCTGACACCAAAACTAGAAAAGGATGTAGCACAAAAAAGAAAACTAGAGGCCAATATCTATGATGAACATAGACACAAAAATTCCCCCCAAGTATTAATAATAAAACTCAATCTAACAGCATATCAAAAACATAATATGCCATGATCAAGTAATATTTATGTAAGGAACACAAGGACGAGTCCACATATACAAATCAATAAATGTGACACATCACATCAACTAAATGAAGGACAAACACTATATGATCATCTCCATAGATGCAGAAAAGCTATTTAATAAAGTGCAACATTGCTTTATCATAAAACTCTCAATAAACTGGGCATAAAAAGAACATACCTAAAAATAATAAAGAACATATATAGCAACCTGGTGAATGGGGGAAAGTTGAAAGTGTTTCCTCTAAGATGGGGACATAACTAGGGTGCCCACTTTCACCACTCTTATTCAACATGATCCTGAAAGTTGTAGTAAGACCAGTCAGCAAAAGAAAGACATAAAAGACATCCAAATTGAACAGAGGAAGTCAAATTATACCTGTTTACTGGTAATATGATTTTACATGGGTATACAACCTGAAGACTCCATCAGAAAAACTCTTATATTTAATAAACATATGCAGGGAAAGTGGCAAGTTGTATTCCTGCAGTATACAAAATCAATGTACAAAAATCAGTGGAGTTTCTATACACCCATAATGATCTAGCTGAGAAAGATATAAAGAAGACAATTCCTTTTACAATAGCTTTTTTAAAATTCCAGGAATAAATTTAACCAAAAAGTAAAAGATCTTTACAAGAAAAACTATAAAATGTTAATGAAAAAAATTGAAGATAACACATAAGAAATGAAAAAATAAGCTATGCTCCTGGTTCAGAAGAATTAATATCATTAACATGACCATAATGCTCAAAGCAATACACAGATTCAATGCAATCTTTACCAAAATAACAATGTCATTCTTCTTAGAATTAAACAAAAAAATCCTAAAATTAGTATAAAATAAAAAATAATTTCAATAGCCAAAGCAATCCTGAGCAAAAAGAACAAAGTTGGAGGCATTACACTACCTGATTTCAAAATATATTATGTAGCTATAGTGACTAAAACACTATGGTATAGGCAGAAAAGTAGACACATGGATTGATAGAACTGAACAGAGAACCCAGAAATAAAGCCACATATTAACAGCCAACTGATCTTCAACAAAGCCAATGAGAACATAATTGGGGAGAGGACACTGTTTTCAATAAATACCACATGAAGAAGAAGGAAACTGGGCCTCTATCTCTCACTATATATAAAAATCACCTCAAAGTAGATTAAAGACATAAAAGTAAGACCTGAAACTATAAAAAATACCAGAAGAAAATCTAAGGAAAACTCTCTTGGTAGCACAGGCAATGAAAACAAAAATATGCATATAGAATTTAATTAAATTAAAAAGCTTCTGCACAGCAAAATAAAACCATCTTGTCTCATCTATTGCATGAGACAAGCTATTGCATTGTATTTGCAAAGTATAATAGTCATCTTTCAAGGGACTAATATGCTGAACACACAAGGAACTCACACAGTAAAGATAATAATCCCATTAAAAATGGGCAAACACTATTTCCCAAAAGAAGACATACAAATAGTGAATGTGTATACAAAAAAAAAAAAAAAGTGCTCAACATCACTAATCATCAGAGAAATGCAAATTAAATCTGCAATGAAATATCATCTTTCATCACTCAAAATGGCTATAATTACAAAGGCAAAAGATAATAGATGGTGGTGAAGATGTGGAGTAAAAGAAACTCTTAAACACAGTGGGAATATAAACTATACAGCTGCTTTGGAAAAACATGTGGAGAGTTCTCAGAAAACTAATGATACAATTACCATTCAGTTTGGTAAAACCACTACTGGCCACACACCTGAAGGAAAAGAAATCAGTGTATCAATGGGATACCTGCACTCACGTGTTTTTTGTAGTACTAGTTACAATAGCAAGCATATGGAATCAGTCTAAGGGTCTGTCTATTGATAGGTATATGGGTGAAGAAAATGTGGTATATGTACACGTTGGAATATTATTCAGTCATCAAAAAGAATGATATGATGTCATTTCTGCAACATATATGGGACTGGAGACCATAATCTTAATTGAAACAAGACAGGCACAAAACAACAAATATTGCATGTTGTTACTTAAATGTGGAAGCTAAAATACTTGAACACACAGAAGTAGAGCATGGAAAAGTTGATAACAGAGACTGAGAAGGGGAACAGGAGAAGAGGGAGAATGAAGAAAAGTGGATTAAAGATTACAAATACATAGGAGGATAGACTGAATAGATTCAGTGTAGAGTAGGATGAATACACTAAAAAACATATTATACTTGGGAGATGGAGATCCTCCATACCCGACTTGAATACTAGGCATTATATACGTGTAAAAAATTTCTCATCCATCTCATAAATTTACATACATTGAAAACATTAAATTTCCTTCTAACTATACACACGCAAGAAAAGATTATTCAGAGTTCATTAGGAAAACCATTAGTTAACAATAGCTTATGATCTACCAGTCCACTTTCAGTTTTCTCCTTTTAGACTGATTCCCTAATTTTATGTTGAGTGGGAACTATTCTTGAAAAGGTGTGGAGAATTCTTGAAACTGGGAAACCTCCCCCTTTCTATTCTTTTAAGGCAATTTCTGGGGGTTGCCATGGTATTTGAAAACTTCCATGGCACTGGTGTGTGTGATTCTAGTTGGTGTATTCTAGTCCTTACTATGCTAGTAAGGACAGGTCAGTTAAGGACACTGTTAGGTACCTCAGCTGTGCACAGGCTCCTATGATCCTCTGCTGGGGGCTTGATCCTATCTCCACATTGTGGTTTTCCTTCCTTTTTCTGCTTGGTCAGTCCTTGAAGCCTCCTGGTCAGTTTTCAAGGATCCGCTTGACATGTCATTTGTTCTTTCTTGGAAGCCCTCAGGTCAATTTGTTCCTCCTACTAGACAAAGCATCTCCCAGGGTCATCTGTTTCTAAATAGTCACTCCCTAGACAAGCCATCTGTTCCCCTTCCTCGTTGTCCCAACTGAACACTTTGATCTAAAGAAACGGCCTTAGAAACAAGATCTCCCTACTTTCCTTTCCTCTCCATTTTTCATATTTTTCCTCTCCAAAAGCACAGGAAGGGCTTTCTGAATGGTCCCTTAACTGACTAAGGGAACTCCCTCCCTAAATCCTACATTAACCAAGAGAAGGTCAACTCTTATTGCAGAGGAGGAAACTAAAAGTGTGCACACCCAAGACTCCACACCCAGATGGACTTTTTTTCACTGAGAAACCTTATATACATAACAAGACAACCTTTGTTTGCAGTTCAGTTTCTCCTCTCCCCTCCCACAGCTTGTAATTACCACTCTCAGGTAAGCTTTTAAGTACCTGATAATTTCTGTACCTTAAAGCATCCTTTTTTAAGTCTCAGACTTTGTGGAACTCAAGTGCCTATGTAGGCAATAAATTTATATGCCTTTTCTCCTGTTAATCTGTCTGCTGTCAAGTTTATTTCTCAGATTCAAGTATCAAACCTCCAGAGGATGTAAAAAATGTTCTCGCCCTTCTATATGGCACTTATGTTGTACTTGGGGACATTGCTTCACTCATCAGATCTGACTCATCTGATCAATCTGAAAAATCTCAGGTTAAAAATAGTAGCATATCTAAAGTCATATTTATTTCTGAAGCATTTAAATATAATATATGTGCTCAATAGATTGTAGTGAGACCTGGCATTCTAGGGAAAAATATATGGCAAATTCCTCAATCCATGACAATCTTTATATGCTGGTAATTAATGATATCTAGTGGAAAATATACCCATGTAATTAATCTTTCTGAGATCAATAATTTTTGCTGATTACACTATTTATTTGGAGAGGTTATTATAGATCTTGGCAACATGTGCTGTCTTTTTTGAAGATACCCCAGGGTTAAAATATTTCTAATAAACTATTTATATATATGATCTTATATTCTCACAGTTTCAGAGACTTCATTTGTATTTGAGATTAGAAGTCTTGAAGTTGAATTCTCTTTATTCAATTTTCTAACCATGCAAACATCCATAAATCATTTTTCTTTTTTTTTTTTTGAGACAGAGACTCACAATGTCACCTTCGGTAGAGTGCCATGATGTCACAGCTCACAGCACCTGCCAACTCTTGGGCTTAAGTGATTCTCTTGCCTCAGCCTCTCAAGTAGCTGGGACTACAGGTGCCCACCATAACACCTGGCTATTTTTTGTTGCAGTTGCCACTGCTAGTTTAGCTGGCTGGAGCCAGGTTTAAACCCTCCATCAGTATATGGGGCTGGTGCCCTACTCACTGAGCCACAGGCACCACCCCCACTTAACTTTTCTAAAACTAAATTATCATATCTTAAAGATTATAATAATGAACTCAGTCTTTTCTTTGGATTATTGTAATGCAAGAAATGAGATAATGTTAAAGAGTACTTTGTAAAGAACTCTGCAAATATTTTGCCATTTCTTCCTTACTTTGACAAGATAAAGAAAAAAGTAAACATGAGGGGTCTTCAAAAAGTTTATAAGAAGTGTGTATTATGAAAAATATATGCATGGGTTTCAATTTTTTGTGCAAAATTAACTTGTATTTACTTGTTATAACAAATCTGAACAAGGTCTAGTTTGAAGCCCTAAGAAGGATAAAGCTTCAATTTTAAAAGAGTCCCTAACAGAGCAACACAAATTCTGCTAAAATTGAAGCAAGAAAGACTGTCAAATTTATTTATGGAGAAGCTTGGGTGGAAGAATGATGAAATCACTGATGCTTAATGAAAAGTTTATGGGGACAATTCTTCAACAAAATTAGTAGTTTACAAATGGATAACCCATTTCAGGAAGGAATGAGATGGTATTAAAGATGAAGCCCTCAGCAGAGACCGTTCACCTCAATTTGTGATTAAAAAAAATCACCTTATTTGTGACTTAATTGAAGAGGACCAGCCAATTAATAACAGAAACACTAGCCAATATCATTGATGTCTCAAAAAAAATTTTTTTTGTTTACCTTACACAATTCTGAATGGAAAAGTAAAGTTGAACAGATTTTCCACTGGATGGGTACCAAAACTGTTATGCCCAAATCAGCTGCAGGCAAGAGAAGAGCTTTCATGAAAATTTTCAATAAGTGGGATGAAGATCCTGAAGCATTTGTTTGAAAAACTGAAATGGGCAATGAAGCAGGGCTCTACCAGTATAATACTAAATACAAAGCACAATCCCCACAATCATTAGGCACAGTGGCCACCAAGAGGTGGAAGTGGTCCAGTCAAAGCAAAAGGGGACCTATCATAGCAAAGATCATAGTGACAGTTTTTTTTTTTTTTTTTTTTTTTTTAATGCTCAAGTCATTTTGTTGACTTTCTGGAGAGCCAAAGAACAATAGCATCTTCTTTTTATGAGAGTGTTTTGAAAAAGTTAGCCAAGCTTTAGCAAAAAACAAACAAACAAACACAAAAAAACCATGAAAGCAACATCAGAGAAACCTTCTTCACTATGACAATGTTCCTGCTTATTTTTCTTATCGAACAAGGGCAATTTTGTGAGTTTCAATGAGAAATCATTAGGCACCAACCCTGTGTCCTTATTTAGCTCCTTTTGACTTTCTTTTGTTCCCTGATCTTAAAAGAAATCTGTAAAGGGAATTGCTTTTCTTTAGCTAACGATATTAAAAAAGACTATGGAAAGGGAGGCAAGATGGATGACTGGAGTCAGCTTTTCACAGAGGCTCCCATCCAGGAGAGTTAAAGGACTGAAGTTTAGCAAGTAAGCCAATGGTTTGGAGTTAAGCCAAGAGAAAAGGTTGAAGAATGCACATCAACCATGCTGAGGTGAGCAGCAACCCCAAGGATACAAACAAAAGGTACAAAATCCATTGCCAAGTGGACGGGAGTCCCCTCCTACATGAGAAGTATACTCCATACAAATAAGTGAGCAGAGTTTAAATATCCTCCCATTTTATCCCATGGGAGAGACCATCTAAAAAACAGACCTCCTTCTCCTTCTAGGGTGCCATGGCACTCTCCTGCCAGGCATAAAACTGTATAAAACTGTATATATTCTCTGCCTGCAATTCTGAACTCCCAACACTCCCCTACACTCTCACCATGATGTCTGGAAGCCGGTCCCCCATGGAGTCCAGATTCTTGGGCATTTTCTCGAGAGGTGTGGAGAGGGCAAGGGCTGTCGCTGGTCTGTGCTAATTCTGTGGCATGGGAGTAAGGAGAAGATGGTCAACTGAGAGGGAACCATACAGGAGCAGCACCCCAAGGCATAGAGCAGCAGCTGCAGCAGTGGGAACAATAGGGCTCACAACCCTGGGAATATTCTGAAGAGACACTCCCTGTCTCTCTGGGCAACCAGAGGAAGCTGGGAATCTTCTTTGGTGGCAGCCACTGGCAGAACAGATGTGGGATGGAAACATAGGTCCTGCAAATAAAGGATATGCCTGAGGCGATGCCAGCCTGGGCAGAGTGTGGGGACTAGAATACACATGCACAGGGGTGGCAGACCCCCAGGGTGGGGCTGATCCAGAGGACTGCTTTACTGAGCCTAAGACAAAGCCAGCCCTCAGGGGATCATAGCTGAGACAAAGGCGGGAAGGCAGAGGCCAGAACTGACAGCTGAGTTTAAGCTCTAACCATGCCCATCCCAACACAGAATACAGCCGAGACCAGGCAGCGGCACAGACTGGGGCTGAGTCGCAGTTTCTGCGAACTCAAACAGCATCTGATCCACAGGGGAATATGGCCAGGACAGAAACAAATTATGCAAAGTTGTTCTGTTCTGTCAGCAACATCCACCAGGGGCAGGGCTAGAACTGAGTGAACCACCCCAGCCTCCATTAAGCACCCAAGGTTGTCAGGCCTCACCTCCTCTGCTGGATAGTGGCAGAAAGCAGCGACCTGGCTGAGGAGACATAGATCTTCCAGTGACTCAGGTAGGCGCAACCCCCTGGGGCATCTGCTCATTGGAGGAAACTGGGTCACAGCCCTGAGGGGTTACCAGTGACTGAGTGTAACAAAGGTGCAAGGTGGGGAAGGAGGTGTCAACTTTCCCAGATTAATTTATTTGCTGAGTGGGTCCTTCTGACCTCATGGAGCACTGGAGCGAGTCCTACTTGAGCTGCCAGCAGACCCTTGCTATCTAGTTGCTGGAGACCTTTTGAACTCTCCCACCTGAGACAGTGCAGACAAGGACAATTGATTTGGACCTCTTAAACTGGGTCAATCATCTGAGGACTCTCCAAAGTGGTACCCTGGGTATGTGGTTGTGGGAAGGTTTGATTTCCTTTTCTAATTGTTGCTGTGGGGGTGGAGTGACTTAATTGGTGGTATTTTGCCACAGCTGAGACTTCAAGCCAGAGTAACTCATTCACTAGGGTAGGACAGAGACCAGCTGAAAATAAGACAGAACCACTTAGCCCCACCACACCAAGCAGATCCCTAGCTTCTCAGGCCGTAGCACTGTATGGGTCCTTGGAAAATCTCCAGGGGAAAAGGTACAGACACCAGTCCCAGCTCTTGGGAAAAGGGCTGGTTAATCACTACTGGAGCCCCCAACACAACTGCTCCTTATCTGCTCATCTAGCCAAATGGTGTATAATAATCATGGAACGGAATCAGTGGATAAACTCTGATAACATAAATAATAAGAGTGGATCACTCCCCCCCCCCAAAGGACTGATAGGGCAAACACAACTAAAGATCCCTTTCATAAACAGATGGCCGAGATGTCAGAAATAAAATTCAGAATTTGGATTGCAAATAAGACTAATAGAACAGAGGCAAAGTTGGAATTAGAACTTCAAGGAGCATTTCAAAAGTTGTCTCAATAATTCAATGAATTCAAAGACAAAATCACCAAAGATTTTGACACATTGAGACAAGAATTTGCAGCCCTCAAAGATCTGAGAAATACGGTAGAATCCCTCAGTAACAGAATGGAGCAAGTAGAAGAAAGCTTTTCTGACATTGAAGAAAAGGCTTTTGAACACTCCCAAACTCTCAAAGAGGAAGAGAAATAGCTAAAATGAATCATTCTCTCAGAGAGCTCTGGGATGATTAGAAGAAAAATAATATTTGCCTCATAGGGATTCCTGAAAGCAATGAAGTGGCTTTACAAGGCACAGAGGCTCCTCTTCATGAGATTATGAAAGGGAACTTTCCAGACATGCCAAGAGATTCTGAAATTCAGATAGCAGAGAGTTTCAGAATCCAGCACAACTCAACCCAAATAAGACATCCACCAGGCACATCATAATTAACATTCGTGAATAATTAACTTCACTAAAGTTAATATGATGGTGAAAATTCTGAAAGCAGCCAGATGTGAGAAAACCAGAACCCACAAGACAAAGAAGATCAGAATGACTTCAGACCTCTCTGCTGAAACCTTTCAACCTAGACGAGGGTGGTCATCGACTTTTAATCTCTTAAACAAAATAACTTTCAACCCCGGATCCTGTATCCAGCTAAACTGAGTTTCATTTATTATGGAGAAATGAAATACTTTAATGACATTCATATGTTGAAGAAATTTGCCATAACCAAACCAGCTCTTCAGAATATTCTCAGACCCATTCTCCATAATGATCGGCACAATCCTCTACCACAAAAGTAAACTCACTCAGAAACGTTTGATCAAACTCCAACTTCCACAGCAGTGAAAGTATTAAAAATGTCCACTGGACTTTTGAAAAACTCGATACCCCCAAAATTCTACCAGGCTATCAACATTCTCAATTAATGTGAATGGCTTAAATTGTCATCTAAAGAGGCACAGGTTGGCTGATTAGATGAAAAAACTCACGCCAGATATTTGCTGCATACAAGAATCTCATCTTACCTTAAGAGATAAACATAGACTCAGGGTGAAGGGATGGCCATCTATATTCCAGGCAAATGGAAAGCAGAAAAAAGCAGGTATTGCAATTCTATTTGCAGATACAATAGGCTTTAAACCAAGAAAAGTAAGAAAAGATAAGGATGGTCACTTCATATTTGTTAGGGTAATATTCAATATGATGAGATTTCAATTATTAATATTTATGCACCCAACCAGAATGCAGCTCAATTTATAAGAGAGACTCTAAAAGACATGAACAACTTGATTTCCTCCAGCTCTATAACAGTCAGAGATTTTAACACTCCTTTGGCAGTGTTGGATAGATCCTCCAATAAGAAGCTAAGCAAATAAATTTTAGATTTAAACTTAACCATTCAGCATTTGTATTTTACAGACATCTACAGGACATTTTATACCAACAAAACTGAATACACATTTTTCTTATCAATCCATGGAACATACTCCAAAATTGATGACATCTTAGGTCACAAGTCTAACCTCAACAAATTTAAAAGAATAGAAATTGGGGGGCAGAGACAAGAAGCCAGATTTCCACAGAGGCTCCTGTCCAGAAGGAGTTGAAGGACAGAAATTTAGCAAGTAACCTGGTGGATTAGAGCTGCACCAAGAGAGAAGATTGAAGAATGCACATCAGCCCTGCTGAGGTGAGCTGCAACCCCAAGGATACAAACAAAAGGTACAAAATCCATCACCAAGCAGACAGGAGTCCCCTCCCCCATGAGAATGGCTCAGAGTGTCCCACAAACTAATGAGCAGAGTTCAAAGTTCCTCCCACTACACTCCATGGGAGAGACCCTG
>CAUYPK010082739.1:0-11407 GCA_963574355.1 Loris lydekkerianus
CTGTTTGCCACTATTCCTAAAGATTTTGCATGAGAAGCTTTATTAGCTGTACTCATGGCAGTCCAGATGTGGTAAGTGGTAATGTCTTGAGGGACAGTTGGAGGAAAGGGCACACTTCTACACTGCTGGTGGGAATGCCCAGTAATACGTCGCTTCTGGAAGGATGTACTTAGAGACCTGAAAATAGGCCTGCCATTCGATCCTATAATTCCTTTACTAGGTTTATACCCAGAAGACCAAAAGTCACAATATAACAAAGGCATCTGTACCAGAATGTTTATTGCAGCCCAATTCATAATTGCTAAGTCATGGAATAAGCCCAAGTGACCATCGATCCACAAATGGACTAGCAAATTGTGGTACATATATATCATGGAATATTATGCAGCCTTAAAGAATGACGGAGACTTTACCTCTTTTATGTTTACATGGATGGAGCTGGAACATATTCTTCTTAGCAAAGTACCTCAGGAATGGAAGAAAAAGTATCCAATGTACTCAGTCCTACTATGAAACTAAACTATAGCTTTCACATGAAGGCTATAAGGGGAAGGGAGGGGGGAGGTTAGGGTGGGGGAAGGGTAATAGGTGGGACCACACTTACGATGCATCTTAGAATGGGTACAGGTGAAACTTACTAAAGGCAGAATACAAATGTCTGCATACAATAACTAAGAAAATGCCCTGAAGGCTACATTGAACAGTTTGATGAGAATATTTCAGATTGTATATGAAACCAACACATTGTACCCCTTGATTCCACTAATGTACACAGCTATTATTTAACAATAAAAAAAAAAAAAATTAAAAAAAAAAACAAACATTCAGTTGGGGAAAGACTCCCTATTTAACAAATGGTGCTGGGTGAACTGGCTGGTGACCTGTAGAAGACTGAAATTGGACCCCCACCTTTTGCCATTAACAGAAATTAATTCTCACTGAATGAAATATTTTTACTTAAGACATGAAATTATAAAAAAAACAAAACAACAACTAGAAGGGATTGCAGGGAAAACATTTGAAGAAATCAGCCTGGGAAAATATTTTATGAGGAGGACCCCCCCTGACAATTGAAGCAACACCAAAAATATATTACTGGGATCTGATGAAACTAAAAAGCTCTGCACAGCCAAAAGCATAGTAAGTAAAGCAAACAGACAGCCTTCAGAATGGGAGAAGATTTTCGAAGGGTTGTTTCCAACAAAGGTCTAATAATCAGAATCCACAGAGAACTCAAACTAATCAATAAGAAAAGAACAAGTTACCCATTTCTTTGTGGGCAAGAGACTTGAATAGAAGCTTCTCTGAAGAAGACAGGTGTATGGCCTACAAACACAAGAAAAAATTCTCATCATCTCTAATCATCAGAGAAATGCAAATCAAAACTACTTTGAGATATCATCTAACTGCAGTTAGATTAGCCCACATCACAAAATCCCCAAAGTACAGTTGTTGGTGTGGAGGGAACGCTTCTACATTGCTGGTGGGAATGCAAACTGATACAGCCCTTTTGGTAAGAAGTTTGGAGAATACTCAAGGAACTAAAAGTAGACCTACTATTTGATCCTGCAATTCCTTTACTAGGTATATACCCAGATGATCAAAATTTTCACTTTACAACAACGGCCTCTGCACCAGAATGTTTATTGCAGCCTAATTCATAATTGCCAAGACATGGAAGCAGCCCAAGTTCCTGTTGACTCATGAATGGATTAACAAATTGTGGTATATTTATACCATGGAATACTATGCAGCCATAAAAAGATGGAGACTTTATATCTTTTGTTTACCTGGATGGATTTGGAACATATGTTTCTTAGTAAAGTATCTCAAGAATGGAAGAAAAAGTATCCAGTGTACTCAATACCAACATGAAACTAAAATATAATTACCTACCCATTCATACAAAAGATAAATCATAACTATAGTCCAGAAAGTAGAAAAGTAGAAGGGAAGAGGAGAGAGAGGGAGGGGATAGGGAAGGTTGGGAGGAGGGAGTTGTAATTGGTGGAACCTCACCTGTGGTGCATAATACAATGGTACATTTCTTTTCATTTCTTTTCTTTTCTTTTTTTGCAGTTTTATTGTTGGGGCTGGGTTTGAACCTACTATCTCTGGGATATGGGGGCCATGCCATACTCCTTTGAGCCACAGGTGCCGCCCTCTTTTTTTTTTTTTTTTTTTTAGAGACAATCTTGGTCCGTCACCCTCGGTAGAGTGCCATGACGTCACAGGACTCACAGCAACCTCCAGCTCTTGCACTTGGGCTATCCTCTTGCCTCAGCCTCCTGAGTAGCTGGGACTACATGGGACTACAGGTGCCTGCCACAGTGCTCGGCTATTTTTTGTTGCAGTTTGGCTGGGGCCGGGTTTGAACCCAACACCCTCTGTATCTGAAGCCGGCACCCTACTCACTGAACCACAGGTGCCACTTGACAGTGGTACATTTCAAAACTCTTAAGAATCGAGTGAGGAAAGGGAAAGGGAAGAGAGGTGAGGGAGGGGAGGAAGGGCGGAGGGAGGGTAATTGGTGGGACCACATCTACGGTGCATCTTACAAGTGTGTATGTGAAACTTACTAAATATAGAATATAAATGTCTTAACACAATAACTAAGAAAATGTCAGGAATGCCATTTTAACCAGTTTGATGAAAATATTTTAAATTGTATATAAAACCAGTGCATGGTGCCCCATGATTGCATTAATGTAAACAGCTATGATTTAATTAAAAAATAAAAGATGAATAGAGCATAATATCTTACCACAACAAACAAGCAAGCAAGGTGATGATTATGTTCATCAGTTCAATGTAAGCATTCCAAACTGTTTATCAATTCAATACATTGTACCCCATAAATGCATTAATGTACACAGTCATGATTTAATAAAGAAAAATTAATAAATAAATAAAAATAAAAGTTATGAGTCAGGTATAGTGCTCTTTGTATATTTATCTTTCAATTTTATATAATTTTGAAAACAACCTTGTTTGGTAAGCAATTATGTCTATTTTTAAAAATGAGAAAAATTAAGATATATAGTTTTGGCTTATTTGCCCAAGGTCCTATAGCTAGTGAATTTCAGATTTAGGCTTGAGCCCAAATCTGAAACTCAGACCTTAACCATTACACTATCCTAATTCCCAGCACCCTAAAGAGGATCCAGGGATATTTCATCCAAATACCCATTTTAGGAATGACTAACCTATTCTCCAGAGGCTTGGAATATGTGCTGCAGGCACGTCATAGCATCATCCTTCACTGGAAATTGTTGTTAACCTTCAAAGAGATCATTCTTCCCCCAAGACTTATTAATGTAGAGATTTAAAACCATGGCCCTCTTCTTTAATCTGGGGCAACTACAAAGGCTATAATACTACAAGGCTAGTTCCATAATACTATTGAGATCTTTGTATAATAAACCAGTTAGTTAATCCAGGTGCCCAGTCCTGCCTTCCACAATTCCTTACATATACTTCTACCTTGGGCACTCCCTAATAAACTTCTGCACTCAACTCAGTGTCTTTAAGCATGTTTCCTGGGGACCCAATTAAGTCAGAGCCTTTTTATAGTATGTTTTCCTTTTATTAATAAAATCAAATATTGCTTTGATTTGAATGTTCCCTCCAAAACTTATCTTGAAATGTATTGGCCATTTTGACCATATTAAGAGGTGGGGCCTTTAAGGGGTGATTAGGTCATGAGGGATTTTCCTCATGAATGGATAGTACCTTATTGCAGGAGTGGGTTAGTTATCTCTGGACTTCAGTCCCCCCTTTTATTCTCTACCTCATCTGTTCCCACCCTCTCCAGCTCTCTCTCACCATTAGATGCCTTCCCCCTTGCGTCAATGCCACAAAAAGGCCCTTATCAGATGTGGCCCCTTCATCTTTGACTTCCAAGCCCCTAGAACTATGAACCAAATAAACTTTTATTTACAAATTCCTCAATCTATGATATTCTGTTATAGCAGCTGATAATGGGCTAAGACAAATATCAAATAATTATAAACACATTAACATAATTATGCTTCGTGGGAAACAGTAAAACTAAAAAAGCAAAGTAATGTAAAAAATTTTCTGAAAGTTTCCTTGTCTTGAGGTGGCCAGGAATGTCTGCTAGGAGGAAACTTTAGGAGAGAGGAGTGAGGTAAAAGTAAGGCCCATGTGGGATGCTGCTATGAGCTGATATTTCTAGCAGCTGGGGAGTGAATGGGTTTATCACCCTGAAGAAGGGATCTGAGCAGAGCAACATAGTATATATGTCTATAGCAAGACAGTTTGTGGTTGTGTCCTAGCTTAACTATTCATTTTCTGTGTTACCTTGGGCTATTTAGCCTTTCTGTGCCTTTGTTTCCTCATGGTGAATTACAGTGGAACCTCCATAGTTGATCATTTCCTTAAGTTGACCTAACTTTCATAGACTGGACATGCACTACATGTACGTATCAGTACAGTAAGCCTAGTTCCTTATGTTAACCTCCTCCATATGTTAACCATTTTGCTACAGTCCCTTGGGAGTCAATTTAGAGAGGTTCTGCTATATTTAATGTCTGTTGAGTTACTATACTCTTTGATACATATCCTACTCTAATAATAGGTTGTAAAATCAATGTGTGAGTTTTAGCATTAAAAAAAAATCAAATAGAATATAATAGATATTTTCATGATAACATGTTCTACTAGCAAGCTGTGGGGAAATAGGCACTGTCATATGTTGCTAGCGGCAGTGTGAAATGATACAATTGCTGCCGTGGTGGACTATTATGCAATGGTCCCCCATGAATCCTAGTTTCCTGTAATCTTACCCTGTGTAGTCTCCTTCCAAATGAACCTGAACTACAACTGTGACTTGCTTTGATAAACCACATGCAGTGGAGGGAAAGTTCTGAGACCGCTAAGCCCAGGCCTTAAGAAGCCCTGCAGTTTGCATTTCTGCCCACTGTGAAGCCAGGGCCATGTAAAGTGTGTGCAGTGCTGCCTGAGGGACCCATCGGAGGAAAGCCCTGCATTCAACCATCCAGCTGAGGGTTGGGTATGAGTGAAGCCATCTCAGTTCTTCCAGCCCAAATTGCAGCTTTGTGAAGAAGCTCCACTGGCATGTCACATGGCAGAGAAGAACTGTCATAGCTGAGCACTGCCCAGCCAACTCATAGAGCTGTGACACATAATAAATTCCTGTGTTTTAAGCCATTCATGTTTGGGATGATTTGTTATGGAACCAAAGACAACTGAAACACTTGCGGAAGGGAACTTGGTAATATCTAAGGAAATAACACACATATTTAATCTTTAATCTGTAATTCTCTCATCTAAGGATTTACGCTAAAGCTATACCCATAACAATAACAAAATAAACATACACACATGTACAAGGTTACTCATTGTGTCATTATTTGTAACAGCGAGGTATTAGAGATGCCCTAAATGCCATGCAGGGGACATTAGTTAAAAACACTTCATGGACTAGGCAGCTATAAAAGAGAATGGAGAAGATATTTGTGGTCTGATACACATACAGAATAATTTATAGGCTATATTAAATGTAAAACTCAAAGTTTAATCATGTACATATAGATAGATACAGATTACGTACATATATGCTAACTTTTGTATGAAAAGAAGAAAAAATCATATACTCATATATTTTTGCAAAAAGGAACATTCAAAGAAGATTGCAGAAACTAATGACATGGTAACCCAGTTACTTACAGAGGTGGTGGAGATGGATTAAGGGACTAATCTGAACATATATTTTTATATGGTTTTGATTTTGAGCCATATTAAAGTTTTACATTTTTGAAAACAAAATAAAGTCAGCAAGGATGGAGTTGAACTCAGGCTGATTTTCTTGTCCTATCTGAAAATACTGCCTCTATCAGGAGAAGAGTACAGCTTTTGCTGAAACTGGTTCACACTGGCTCACCAGAGGTAATTTTTTCAATTTTCAGAAATTTTCTGAGTTTGTTATTAACCTCCATTGTTTAGAGTCACATTTTATAATTTATAATTAAATAGATTATATAATGTTTTCACAGGGTAATAAATACTGAAAATGCATCATTTCCTGACTTTTTTTGTTTGTGGGTTTTTCTCCTTTTTGTTCTTGAGACAGAATCTCACTCTGTCACCCTGGATAGAGTGCCATGGCATCATCATAGCTCACAGACACCTCAAACTCTTGGGCTCAAGTGATCCTCCTGCTTTGGCACCCGAGTAGCTAGGACTACAGGCACCCACCATTACATCCAGCTAATTTTCCTATTTTATTTTAATAGAGAGAGAGAGTGTCACTGTTGCTTAGGCTGGTCTCGAACTTGTGAGGTCAAGTAATCCACCTACATCAGCCTCTTAGAGTGCTAGGATTATGGGGATGAGCTAGCGCACTCGGCTACTACCTGATTTCTTGACTACATTCTGCTACTACATGTGCCCCAAGTTATTTATTTATGTCTGCTGTATCTGGCATACATATCATATAACAGTATACTGCTGTTTAACTCTTCCCAACTCTAGTCAGTAGCAGCTCACTGAGAAGATGTAAATACTGGGAATATTTACACCATGGAATTAACAAGCACAACAAGTTAGGACTAGATTTTTTTTTTATTATTATTATCTAGACTCAAGAAACAGATGGAAAGCATGGTAATGAGGCAGATTATTTACAAGCCAGTGGGCCTGTAGCCGTTACATTGTAAAAAGCACCAACAATTGAGAAAATATTCTTGCATTATTTGAAAACTATCACTCAATTCAGTAAAGAAGGAATCACATCACTGACAAATAAGAGTTCTGACAAATGTCTTCCTTGTTTCATTTCCATCTTGTTAACATAAAAAAGTGTCAATGGGCATTTATGTCAGAACCACTTATTCATGAATTTCAACCATAGGTGGGCTGCAGATGTAATTTTGGCAAAACTCTTCACAATATTCTTTGAGAATCAATTGGCTATTTAGACTCTATAATAGAGTTGTATATTTTATTATTATTTGCATTTTTTGTGTCATCCAACCATTACAGGAGTATAATTTGTACACATACACGTAAACTTTTTTTTTCCTGAGAGATGGTTGCTCAATATTTAATAGCATATCACTGGTGGAGCTCAAGCATGTTATGGTGTGATAATAAAATATTTTTTATATGATAATAGTATCATATTATATTATTATAAAATTATAATGTATAACTCCCTTTTTCAAAAATATGCTATAGTTTGTACTCTCTGAGACCGAATGCCTGTCTTGGGACAGTTGCTTGTGTGTCAGCTTCAATGTTACCTAACTGGATGACCAGAAAAGGCCTTTACACACACTCGTGCAGATCAAGTCTCCTCCAGGCTGGCCTGGGAAGCCACCTCCATCTCCCACCCAACTGAAAATTAGTGAACCTAAGTGACTCCTATTTGGGAGAATGTACTATTAGAGATTACTGTCCTGGCGGATTGAGGGATATGGAAGACTTTCCCAATGGAGGAGATAAAGCTCCTGAAAGGGACCTGGGCATAGAGAGTGAGGCCAAGACCCAATGTGTCCATCGGGTGAGTCGCTCTGAGGGCTGAACTTCTTGGAGTGCTTCTTCCTTGACTTGGGACTACATCCTATTTTGTGGGGGTCTGGACTGGGAGGTTCAGGAGTAAAGTGAGGTGGAGTGGTGGTCACGAGATGCTCATGACTCTATGATGACAGAAAGGAAAGTAGCCCTTTCCTCAATTTACACTTTAGTGGGAGAAATGGGGCACCCAATGGTAGTTTGTAGAGAAGTTCAAAGTCGCCTGATGTTAGGCGAGTGAAGTCTGAAGAGAACCCAAAAGAGGAAATTTAGGTGAAGCAGGGAAAGGGAAGTTCAGCCCCCAAATGTATAATGGGCTGTTCCATGAAGATTAGTTGTGGCCATGAGGTGGAGTCCAGCCAAGGAATGTGAACATGGTGGCTTCTATGTTGCAAGGCCACCTCCTCCCCCAGCCCTGAGAGGACACTTGCCTCTTGGGAAGGAAGTGAGTATGATGCTGAATAATTTGCTCCTTCCAGAACCCTCTTTCCTTGGCTTTCAAGAAGTGCCATCCACATACTATGATAGCTCCTCCTCGGTCCATTCAGGAGTGAGGAACAGAGCTGAGAGGCAAGGCACATTGCCGATACTTGAATAAATCCTTGGAAGGACTCCAGAAATAGTCTCCACCTTATTTCTTATAAAATGGTGACATGAGGAAAAAGAAGCTTTGACCTCCGGACTCTAGGGAGAGGGCATTAGGGGAAGTGCTGATTTAGTTCTGGATTGGGGAAACAGTCACGACTATGTCTGAGGGCTGTGACAGGCCCTTCTGTGTCCTGTGTCCCGACTTCAGCAGGGCCCAGGGCAGTTTAGACCAGATCATGAGCGCCATCTGATGCCAGTACAAGATATCCCAATACTATCTAGCATTAGCACAGATGGGAAATAAAAGCCTGGTAAACTCTCTTTAGCCCATCTCTACTTTATTCTGAAATTCAGCTTCATTGTGATTCAGGCAATGTTCCCGGTCCAGCCCCCAGAGGAGAGCAGCTCTAATTCTGGCACAGTCTAAGAGACCTGTCAACTCCTGCTTCTGAGCTTCTGTCTTTTGACTTCATCCCAAGTACACGGCACCTAGTGAACATTCCACAAGCAATGGGAGTGCATCGCGTCTCCCACGTTTCTAGACATGTGGTACGAACAGTTCAGGGAACAAAAATAAGAAAACAAGGTAAAATTCTGGTAATTACACTGTTGAAAGAAATCCCCACAAGGGCAACAAACATTTTAAAAGGGTCAGGGTTTGCGAACCATTTTATTCTCTGGTAAAATGTCGGCTCATGGCAAAAGTGAAACTATCCTCGTGTTTGTTCAGACTCTGGCGACCCAAAGCTGCTGGGTTTAGCTGCGGATTGGGTGAGTGCCCGGAGCTTGGGCTACGCTGGGCGCAGGTGGAGGGAGGCCTGATGGCCGGGGGCTGCGAAGGGCCGCCCTGAAGCCCAGGACAAAGGTGGCGAATGGGGGTGACTAGCTCAGTCCAGCCTCAGCTGTTTACGGCTCAAGACGGGAACTAGAGGTCGGTAGAGTTTTCTAGAAAAGGAAAGCGAAAGAGGCAAAGTCAACCGCCCAGAGTTGTGGGGATGGGCGGGCCAGCAGTCAGGGCGGAGGGACGCTCAAGCTGGGCCTAGGATGGCTGAGACCGGCTCCTTCCCGCTGCTGGTCCAGGGGTCTTGGGGCCCCGACCCCCCGAAGAACTTGCGCGCCAAGTTGCAAATGTACTTCCAGAACTCAAAGAGGCGGGGGGGAGTGTGAGGTCCGGTAGGACCCCGGGAGCCCGTCCCGCTTCCTGGTGCTCTTCCACCCGGAGGACAGTCAGGGGCGCCGCGGGGCAGGGCGGAGGAGGCGGCGACCCTGCCCTCCCTCCGGGGATTCGGGCGGGGGCTGGGTCCGGGGCTCGCGGCGGGAGGGTCCGCCCGGCTCCTGCAACCCTAGGGAGGAGCCGGGGTGCGGGGCAGAGCGGACTCGGAGCGCACCCGGGGCGCTGCGCTTCCTGGCGTCTCCGCCCTGCCTGGAGGTGTTGGCGGCGCCGCACCAGCGAGCCCGTGTCTTAGGGTTCCTTTCTATGTTTCCCTGTTGTTGATGTTTTTGGTGAAGGAAAGTGGTTAAGAAACACCTGGAGTCAGGGGGATTCCTCATGGGTCTTGGAGATTCCCGGTGTCCTGAGGTCACAGAGCCGTCTTCTACATCTAGGCCCACATTGGAAAGGGGCGGCAGCCAGCTGCACATGGACACATAGCGCCCTGGTTGAGAACCTGGCGCCGCCTCTTCCCGCCTTCTCACGCTGGGTCCTTAGGACTTACTATGAAAACATCTGCCCTCCTCGCAAAGAGTAAGATTACAAACTGGCTCTCACCTGCATCCTTGGACCTTCCCAGGACCATGCCATCAGAATGCACCCGGGTTACCCAACATTCATGCCAGAGCCAGCCCTGGGAGCAGCAGGGCACTCCAGGAATTTCCCCTTGCACCATCTGACTGTGTTGACCACGCCTCCTCCTTTAAACTCACTCACTCCTGCTTCTCCAAAGTCTGAGATACAATGATGTTCATTTTTATGTCTTTGGCTGCTCCTTCTTATAATTTACATTTTAATAGCTTTGCAGGGTGTTAGCAAGTGCATTCACAGACTTCATTCAAGTGAGGAAACTGAGGCTCCTGGCAGAGTTGGGATTTGAATCTAGGTCTTTGGACTCTTACCGTGCAGGGTTCAGTTGCTTTGCTTGAGTCCAGACTCTCTGTTTCCTTGTTTCTACTCCCTGTACTATCAGGTGTGAAACCCTTATCATTACAAGCTCAGGAACTGATTGAAAGGGCTTTCTAAGGAGGCCTCTGGTGATTCTCTTGACCACCTGAATTGCCTTCCCTAAAAGATGGCTTTCATCCTCCCGTTCCCCAGCACCACGTCTTCACTGGCCTTCCATGGGATGTTTTACTTTAGTTCACTTTGGTATAGAATAAATAACGCTTCCTTTTTGAGTGCCTGCTGAGTGTCAGGTTTTTGGCAATGTTTCTTCAATTTAATATTATACATATGGCATGTATACAAAACAATCTCAATTAACCTTATTAAAAGACAAGAAGACCAAAGCTTCATAAGTAAAGGGTAGTAGGCTTGGTGCAGTGACTCAGGCCTGTAATCCCAGCTCTTTGGGAAGCAATGGTGGGTGGACTTCTGAGCTCAAGAGTTCAAGACCAGTCTGAGAAAGAGGGAGACCCTATCTGTAAAAAATAGCCAGGGGCCTGTAGTGTCAGCTACCTGGGAAACTGAGGGAAGAGGATCACTGGAGCCCAAGAGTTTGAGGTTGCAGTGAGCTATGAGGCTTCAGCATTCCACCAAAGGCAAAGAAGTGAGACTCTCTCTCAAATTAATAAGTAAATAAATAAATAAAGTGTAGTAAGGATTATGCTCACTATTAATAAATAAGCTTAAAGGTAGAATTCAAATCCAATCTGCTTGCTAAAGTTCTCTTTTAACTACACATGGCCTCTCTTGGATTGATTATAATGAAGCCTATAGAAATCACAGCTGAATTTTGTAAATAAAGATTACTTGTCACCTGGCTTTTTATATTTTCTTTGTTGGACATTTCAGTCCGGCAGAGGGTTTTGGAGAGAAAGAATCATGAGTTAATATGGCCAGAGAAAGGAACTTTCAAGTTAACTCTCCAGTTGCCTACAACCTCAGATAAAGTCCATGATGGTGTACAAGAGAAAAATTTGACTGAGGTAGGTGAACTGAGGGGGGCTGAAAAGGGGATTGGGGTGTTCTTGTAAGATATGTGAGATGGGAAGTGCAAAGAGGAGAATATAGTGGAGTGAGAAGTATGAATCAATCTGGCGTGAGAAA
>CAUYPK010082741.1:0-65928 GCA_963574355.1 Loris lydekkerianus
ATTTGTTTGTAGGCCATGTGCCTGTCTTCATCAGAGAAGTTTCTGTCCAAGTCTTTTGCCCTGGGGCAGTGCCTGTGGCTCAGTGAGTAGGACCCGGCCCAATATCCTGAGGATGGCAGGTTTGAACCTGGCCCCAGCCAAACTGCAACCAAGTCTCTTGCCCACATAGAAATGGGGTTATTTGTTCTTATCTTATTGATTAGTTTGAGTTCTCTGTAGATTCTAGTTATCAGACCTTTGTTAGAAGCATAACTTGCAAAAATCTTCTCCCATTTTGAAGGTTGTCTGTTTGCTTTACTTACTGTGCTCTTGGCTGTGCAAAAGCTTTTTAGTTTGATCAGATCCCAGTAATGTATTTTTGGTGTTGCTTCAATTGCCCGGGGGGTGGGGGGTGGGGGATTGAGTCCTCCTCATAAAATATTCTCCTAGGCCAATTTCTTTAAGTGTTTTCCCTGCACTCTCTTCTAGCATTTTTATAGTTTCATGTCTTAATTTTAAATCTTTTATCCAGTGAGAATCAATTAGTGTTTATGGTGAACGGTGGGGATCCAGTTTCAGTCTTCTACAGGTTGCCAGCCAGTTCACCCAACATCATTTGTTAAATAGGGAGTCTTTACCCCACTGGATATTTTGATAGTAGATAAGTAGCTGGGTTTATCTCTTGGTTCCCTATTCTGTTCCATAAATCTATTGGTCTGTTTTTGTGCCAGTACCATGGTGTTTGATCACTATCGACTTATAGTATAGCACGAAGTCTGCTAGCGTAATACCTCCTGATTTGTTCTTATTTCTGAGTAATGTATTTGCTATTCGATGTTTTTTCTGATTCCATATAAAATGAAGTACTATTTTTTCAAGTTCTTTAAAGTATGACAATGGTGCTTAAATAGGGATTGCGTTAAATCTGTAGATTGCTTTGGGTAGAATGGACATTTAACAATGTTGATTCTTCCCAGCCATGTGCATGGTATGTTTTTCCATTTGTTAACATCTTCAGCTATTTCTTTTCTTAGAGTTTCATAGTTCTCTTTATAGAGATCTTTCATGTCCTTTGTTAGGTAAATTCCGAGATATTTCATCTTCTTTGGCACTATTGTAAAAGGAATAGAGTCCTTGATTGTTTTTCCAGCTTGACTATTTTTGGCATATATAAAAGCTACTGAGTTGTAAGTATTGATTTTGTATCCTGAGATGCTGCTGTATTCCTTTATCACTTCTAAGAGTTTTGAAGTTGAGTCCCTGGGATTTTCCAGGTATAGGATCATATCATCAGCAAAGAGTGAGAGTTTGATCTCCTCTGATCCTATTTGGATACCCTTGGTCACCTTCTCTTGCCTGATTGCAATGGCTAAGACTTCCATTTCTCTGTTGAATAGCAGTGGAGACAGTGGGTATCCTTGCCTCATTCCTGATCTGAGTGGAAATGTTTTCAATTTTACACCATTCAATATGGTATTGGCTGTGGGTTTGCTGTAAATGGTCTCTATCAGTTTAAGAAATGTCCCTTCTATGCCTATTTTTTTAAGTGTTCTGATCATGAAAGGATGCTGGATATTATCAAAGGCTTTTTCTGAATCAATTGAGAGAATCATATGGCCTTTGTTTTTCATTTTATTGATGTGATGTATTATATTTATAGATTTGTGTATGTTGAACCAACCCTGTAACCCTGGAATAAAACCAACCTGATCATGGTGTGTAATTATTTTTATGTATTGTTGAATTGTTTGCTAAAATCTTATTGAATATTTTTTCATCAATATGCATTAATGGTATTGGTCTATAATTTTCTTTCTTTGTTGGATCCTTTCCTGGTTTGGGTATCAGGATGATATTTGCTTCATAGAATGTGTTGGGAAGTAGTCCTTCTTTTTCTATGCTTTGGAAAAAGTTGTATAACATAGGTACTAGTTTCTCTTCAAAGGTTTGATAGAATTTGGATGTGAAGCCATCTGGTCCCAGACTTTTCTTTTTTGGGAGATTTTATTTGATCTAGTTGAGATCTATTGAGATTTAGTTGATGCTATTTCAGTGATTGATATAGGTCTATTCAATATTTCTAATTATTTCTGGTTGAGTCTAGGAAGGCGGCGTGCTTCCAGGTATTGGTCCATTTCCTTCCAATTTTCATATTTCTGGGCATAGAGATTTTTGTAGTAATCCTTGAGGATATTTTGAATTTCTGAAGGGTCTGTTATTTCTCCTTTACTGTTTCTGAGAGACAATATTAGAGATTTTACTTTCCTATTTCTGGTTAGGTTGGCCAAAGTTTTATGAATTTTCTTAATCTTTCCAAAAAACCAAGTTTTTGTTTCGTTTATCTTGTGAATGATCTTTTGTTTTCAATTTCATTTAATTCTGTCCTCATTTTGGTTATTTCTTTTCTTCTGCTGGGTTTGGGGTTGGAATGTTCTGCCTTTTCCAGTTGCTTGAGATGATCCATTAAGTTTTTGGCTTCCTCTCTTTCTGTTTTCTTAATGAAGGCTTCTAATGCTATAAATTTCCCTCTCAGGACTGCCTTTGCAGTACCCCACAGGTTTTGATAATTTGTGTATTCATTATCATTTTGTTCCAAAAATTTGGTGGTTTCCTTCTTAATCTCATCTTTGACCCAGGTATCATTGAACCTAAGATTATTTAGTTTCCATGACTTTGTTTGAGTATGAGGATTCCTGTTGCTGTTGAGTTCAACTTTTATTACATGGTGGTCCAAGAAGACACAAAGAATAATTTCTATACTTTTAAATTTGCGGAGGACTTGTGTCCTAGGAGATGATCTATTTTGGAGAATGACCTGTGGGCTAATGAGAAGAAAGTATATTCAGTTTTATTAGGGTGAAATGTTCTGTACAGTCCATTTGTTCTAGGGTCAGGTTTAAGTATAATATTTCTTTGTTTAGTTTCTTCTTGGAGGATCTATCAAAAACTGTCAAAGGGATGTTAAAATATCCAACTATTACAGAGCAGGAAGATATCAAGTTGTTCATATTCATTAGGGTCTGCTTTATAAATTGAGGAACATTCTGGTAGGGTGCATAAATGTTAATTATTGAAATCTCTTCATGTTGGGTATTTCCCTTGACAAATATGTAGCGACCTTTCTTATCTTTCTCTATCTTTGTTGGTTTAAAGCCAATTGTATCTGCTACTAAATAAGTTGCTTTCTTCTGGTTTCCATTTGCCTGTATTATACAACTCCATCCTTTCACCCTGAGTCTATTTTTATCCTTTAAGGTAAGGTGAGATTCTTGTATACATTGGATATCCAGTCTGAGTTTATGTATCCAGTCAGCCAGCTTGTGCCTCTTTAGGTGACAATTTAAACCATTCACATTAATTGAGAGAATTGATAAGCCTGGTTGTTTTTTGAGTGTCATGATTTTCAGATGTCCAGTGGACATTTTTAATCCTTTCACCACTGTGAAAGGATTAAAAAAGTTGGGTTTTGTTCAAAAATTCCTGGGTGAGTTTACTTTGGAGTTAGAGCATTGTGCTGGTCCTTGTGGAGGATGGGTCTGAGAATATCCTGGAGAGCTGGTTTAGTTATGGCAAATTTCTTCAACATGTTTATGTCATTAAAGTATTTGATTTCTCCATCAGAAATGATGAATTTCATCATCATTTAGTTTAGCTGGATACAGGATCCTGGGCTAGAAGTTGTTTTGTTTTAGGTGATTGAAGGTTGATGACCATCCTCTTCTGGCTTGAAACGTGTCAACTGAGAGATCTGCAGTTATTCTGATACTTCTCCCTTTGTAGATGATGCCTTTCTTACGTTTGGTGGCTTGCAGAATTTTCTCCTTTGTGTTAATTTTGAAAAATACCTATATCTTTAGCTCTTTCACAATCCCTTAGTCCAACACTGCTGTCTGCACCTAGCTGTCCTCAGAGGATACCACTTACTGGAAGCCTCTGGAGTGGACATGGCAGGGGATACACACTGCATACACTCTGGACCAAGAGCGACACCCCCAGCAATAGTGATATGTCAGAAGCACTCAGGGGTGTGCTGGAGCCAGCACAGGAGCAACTCCATGGTAGAACCTGAAATGGTTCATGGGAGCTGGATTCACACTGTGGAAACCAGCAAATACTATAAACCAGGTTTAGATTTTTTTCCCCTGATGAGCCATTTCCTAGCATATCACTGGAGCCCTGCTTCTCCTCCCTCAGCTCCTGTGAGACCCTCACCAGCCAGGTAAACCCCCTGCTGTAGCTTGAATGCGCTCCCCAAAGCCCATGCATTGGAAACTTAATCCCCAATACAACAGTGTTAAGAGGTGGGACCTTAAGAGGTGATTAGGCCATGAGGGCTCCACCCTCATGGATGAATTATTGCCAGTATGGGGGAGTGGATTCCTCATAAAAGGGTAAGTTCAAGCCCTCTTTTACTCTCTCTTTTTCCCCCACCCTCTTCTCTCTTTCTCTCTACCCACCCTCTCCCTTTCTTGTCCTTTTGCCCTCTGCCATGGGATAACACAACAAGAAAGCCCTCACCAGACTCTGGCACCCCAGAACTGTGAGGAAATAAATTTCTATTCTTTATAAGTTACCTAGTCTCAGGTATTCTGTTAGAACAGCACAAAACAGACTAAGACACACCTCTTCCACTCTCCTCAAGCTCACCTACCAGTCCCTCTTATCTCATCCACTGCAGACCATGGTATTGGCTCATAGTGTCCACATCTGATTCCTGCCATGCTTCAGGGGCTTGTAGCCCCCTCCTGGCAGGCCCACCACTCCTTGTCTCACCTCCTATACTCTCAACTTTTTTTGCAATCTGATTTTGCAGCCCAACTTTGCTGCTTCCTGTGTCAGTAGGGAAATGTCCAGAAAGTCAGGGTGTGGGCCCCAGCTATAGCAGAGTGCCACATAGCACTGGGCTTGTCCAGACCCTGTGCCCTGTCCCTCCACAGGGCCTGATTCCCTCCAGCCTTACTTTAGCTCTCCTAAGGGTGTGACTCAGTTCCCTGGTATGAGCTGAGTCCACTCCTGGCTCCTACCCATTGTCAGCAGGCTATGGGGGGAAGGGCTCAGGCCCTTCATCATTATCCTGTCTATGGGCCATGCATACAGTCTTCTCAGAGGCAGCCTTTAGGGAGTCTTAAGGAGCCTTGGTTCTGGCCCCTACACTCCCACAGCCTTACTGTGTACTCTCTCTGTACTGATATCTCTATACAATTGGAACACTTAATTCCTAGACATCTCACTAGGGAGAATCAGATGGGATAGGGCTTTCCTAGCTGGAAGATCCATCTCTGTTGAAGATGGCCTAGAGTCCTGCTGAAAAAGAGTCACTGTGAGCTCTTTACAGGCAGGGATTCTGTCTGATTGCCCTGAATATCCCCAATCTAACCCCGTATAGCCCTGTCAGTGGACACTGGCAGTGCAGCCAAAGGCAAGAGAGGACTGCCAACCCCTGGTCAGCAGCTGGTGAATAGAATAGAATAGAACAGAAAATTCACCCTGAACAGTTGCTGAGTGTGAAGAAGGTCAGTCCCCCCAGCCATGCCCATGTGCTGAAGCCCCTCAGCTGGGTGTGTGCAGAGGATGGGAGGCCTCAGCTGCTTCTCTCAAGGATCTCTCTCCCTGCTCCTGCCATCTGCTGTAACTCCCACCAGGACCTGCAGGGATTATAGGTGGGAATCCTACAGCTCTAGGGAGCCTAAGGGATGTGGAGTTTGCGTTCTCATTTTCAGACTTGGTGGAAACCACTGCACCATCTGGGGAGTTTAGCAGCAAGCCTTTGTAGTAGCTGGCTTCCCCATCTTCTCCCTCTTCCCCCTCTGTGGAGAGCAGTGGTTCTCACCATTGGCCTGTGTCATGATTACCTTAGAGGGCTTGTTAAAACACAGATTGCCAGGCCTACTCATAAGGTTACTTGTTCAGTAGGTATGGGATGGAGGCTGAGAATTTAGCACTTTTATGTTTGAGACAGAGTCTCACTCTGTTGCCCCTGGTGGAGTGCCATGGTGTCATAGCTCACAGCAACCTCAAACTCTTGGGCTCAAGTGATCCTCTTGCCTCCCAAGTAGCTGGGACTACAGGCGCCTATCACGATGCTTGGCTAATTTTTCTATTTTTAGTAGAGACAGGTTTTCGCTCTTGCTCAGGCTGTCTTAAACTCCTGGGCTCAAGCAATCTACCTGCCTCAGCCTCCCAGAAGAATTTTGCATTTTGAACAAGTTGACATTGATGCTGCTTGTCTGAGAACACTTGAAAACCACTTGGATTAAGGCCATGGTGTGATGAACTTCGTCTTCAAGGTGAGGAAATTGAGGCCTGAGAGGCCATTTCTCTGGGTCTCATAATGATTCAGCAGCAGAAACTCAGTGCCTCTGGGGTCTGAGTCAGGAAAGCAGCACTTGCTAGTCCATCCTTCCTCAGGCACAAGCGGAGGGTCCATGCACAGGCAGTGACTGCCACCCCCTGGCCAGTCATAGCAAAGCCCCTGACTGGTAGTTCCTTAGCTGCAAAGTGGGAAGCCAGTTCCAGAGGTTCTGCGGTTTAGTTTCCCAGGGCCAGCTGGAGAAAGGAGCAATGTATTCCTATGGGTTTGGATTTGAACCCAGATTTCTGCCTCTGGCCCCATCACAATACTGTCCTCGCCTTCTCAGCACCCCTTTCCTTCCTGTGACCTCCTTGCTCCCCACTTTCCCCTCCTCTAATACTGTGGAATTAGGAATGAAAAAAAGATATAGCCACTCCCTGATCTAGCTTGGGTTTCTATCCTTACTATGTCTTGCTGGCTGAGTGACCCTGAAGAAGTCACTTTGCCTCCCTTAGGGTCATTTTCCTTCTCTGTATAAAATAGTGTGAATCCTGACTCTGCAGCATTAGCACCACCACGTCAGGTATGTGGGTTCATTGCCTTAGGGAAGGAGGAGCAAAGCTTTCTATAAGATTCTTTGCGAGGATTACTGGGTAAAATCTGGAAGTTGTGGCTATAAGCTTCAGAGATGCAAATATCCTTAGCTGTTCAGCATACTAGTGAAAAAAGAGTCCTAGGGGCTTTTAGGACCTTCCCTAAAAGAGGAAGGTATATTTGAGGCTCCCTAGAGAAACAATTGTAAGAGTAATAACAGCTGACATTTGTTGAGTGTTTTCTTTGTTCCAGGCACTATTCTAAACATTTTACATGCATTAACTCTTTTAATCCTCACATCAGCCCTAAAGTGACAGTTCTATACTTATCCCCATTTTAGAGATGGCAAGTGAGATTACATCATCAGCAGGGCTTGGAGCAGCCAGGGTTGAACCCAGGCATTCTGGCTCCAGAGCCCAAGTTGTTTAACCTCTGTGTGTCCAACATGAAAACAAAAAGGGGGCCTATGTATGGGGGATTGGAGGAGAGAAGGGGTACTATTTGATCAAATGAGAAGGGGCAGACTTGGGGGTAGGTATGGCATCCTTAGAAGGATAGGAGAGCCCATGAAACATTGCAGCCTGTAGGAAGAGAGGGCAGAGGTAGAAGAGGAAGGAGGAGAGTGGAGTGTCAGCTGTGGGGCCAGGGAGGGCCCCAGGGATGAACATCAGGAGTGGGGTCCCTGACATCCGGCTTTGCCAGATGGGGTTCTGAGGAGGATCAGAGAGTCCATGCTGGAGCAGCTCGAGAGCCCTACACAGAGCAGATGTGGCCCCAGAAGCTGGTCTCCCTCTGCCTGTGTTCCACTCACACCTGCTCATTCATGTCATTCCTAGGAAGTCAGCTAAGACTTTTTGGAACTGCAGAAGCGGCCCTTCCTCCTAAGAAGGCAGTGAGCTCCTTGTTCTGGGGGTATTCAAGCAGAGGCTGGATGGCCCCATGGTGGGTTGTATAGGAGAGAGGCGTGGGATAGACCTGTGAGGTTCTTTTGCCTTCTGAATGTTGGACCTGTGACTAGGTGGACAGGAGAAGTGTAGGTGTAGGGGTAAGTCCCAGGACAATGTGGTCTGTATCACTCTGCCTGCTTCAGCCTCTCTCTGGATCTGCTCTCTCCAGGGCTATTTGGAAAGGCAGTGAACCCCTCTCTAAGAACAACTATCGCCCTGTGGGGCTGTAGCCTTAGGATAAGCATTCCAACCTTGGCCTTATTTTTTATAGAACTTTTCAGGGCAGGCCAAACATCTGAGTCATTCCACCTTTAGCTTGGAATTTGAGTTGATTTTATTCTAAAATCTTTTCATTCTCTCCTTATCTGTAAGACCACAACTCTTATTGTAGATATTTAAATGTCATGCAAGTTACATCGGCAAGTCTCTCTAGATTCTCTCTATAAGAGGCATTCAAGAGATCTGTGAACTTTAGAAAGTAATCATATCTTTATTTTACTTAGCCTCTAATTGGAATTTAGTATCTTCTTTAATTATGAATGTTTGTAATAAATACAGAATTGTAAGAAGTATCTGTGACTTTGTCACCAATATGAATATTTTCCTATCACATCACAGTTGTTGCAGATAATTAAAAATATTGTTTATGCTCATTGCTGTTTTGAAATTACAGAAGGTATTTGACTTGCTAAATGAACAAGTACATATATTACAATCTCACAAATACTTTGATGTAATTGGTTTTGTTTGTAATCCTATGTGATTTGTTTTTGGTTTCGTGCATTTATAGACACTATTCTTCCCTACTCAGCAGTTCTGAGACCTCATGGCCTTTGGGTGGGAGCTCAGACCCTAAAAGGATGATGTGCAGACACTCTTTGAAATTTGTAGTTTTGAAACTCTTGAAAGCATGCTGGGGGAATTCTGAGGCATGAATTCTGGGATTCTCTGGGTGATGCATTAATGACTACAATTTTGTTTTTACCACTTTTGCTAAGAAGCAGCAATAACAGCAGAGCTGATTAAGAAAAATGAAGAAAAAATTAAAAAAGAGAATACACCTAGAAGGTGGTGGCTGTCATCCAGATGTTAATACTGAGGGTCAAGCATTCCATCACCACTACCTTGTAGATACAGAAAGCCCTGAATGTAGTGATAGTATAACCATTCTGCCTTGAATACATTATTATACCAAGGAGTTAAACACTTTGCACAAATGTTCTCTCTCTCTCTTTCTTTTCTTTCTTTTTTTTTTTTTTTGAGACAGAGTCTCACTCTGTGGCCCTAGGTACAATGCCATGGCATTGTAGCTCACAGAGCAACCTCAAACTCTTGGACTGAAGTGATCCTCTTGCCTCTGTTTTTCTATTTTTAGTAGAGACAGGGTCTTGCTCTGGCTCAGACTGGTCACAAACTCCTCAGCTCAAGTAATCCTCCCACCTTGGCCTCTCAGAGTGCTAGGAATATAGGCATGAGCCATCGCACCTGGCTTGAATGTTCTCTTCTATATCTAGGTCTTCTATGCCACTTGTAATGTGAACTTGAAGTGCATGTAGAAAAAAACTTTTATATGTGAAACTTTATAGCTCTTGTGAAAACAATTCAATTTGGTTTAGGCATAGTGTAATATTTCTCCAGGTATTGTCCAAAATTCCCCACAGACAAGGCTTTTGTCTTCATTAGGTATTGGCCTCAACCCAATCTGGGACTACTCTATTAAACTGCTTCCAGAATTTTACATCCAGCTACCTCCACTTTCTATAACATATTCTCTACTAATGTTATTGAAACTAATTTCTACTTCATATGGACTTTTTTCTGCAATAGCAATTAAGATTTTCTTTCCAAATTAAAAAAAAAAACCCACTTTAGAGACAGGATTCATCAGCATTTATCAGCTGCCAAAGATGTCAGTGGCACTAAAAAGAGCAGTTAGACTGGCTGCATAGTGCCAACACCAGTGACTCCATATTGTAAGGTAGCACTTGACTCAATCAAGTCACAAAGCTGGTTGTAGAGTAATAGCTAAAGTTTATTTGGCGTTTTGGTGAAGGCAGACTGAGAGTCAGTAGGCATCAGACCCAAGAGCAAAAGTGCTTGTCTTTTAAATCTTTTAAAGGTTTTAGGTAGGCTAGGAAGGGTAGAGTGTTACTTTGGTGTGCTAGTGACTGTTGCCAGGTATAGTTCTTCCTGTTGAGACCATTCTGTTCAGTTATAGTTTAGCCCCCCATGGAGCCATTGTGTTTGCTACCTTCTGGCTGAGTCCCAGAAGGGGCAGAGGCCACTGAACAGCCAAGGTGAAATGTCTTTTGTTTAAAATGGAGTGGTCTATGCTTGCTGTTTTTGGAGTTCCACTGACCAGCCTGATGCTGGGGGGTCAGAGCAAAGGGCTAAAAGCAAAAGTGCTTAATACATCCTTTTTGAATAAATGGCTTGCAGTTGTTATCATAATTTAGAATTATAGAACTTCAAAGTTTTCAGAAAACCTTTATTGCAATGGTTGTCAAACTTTTTAGCCGTGAATAACAGCAAGAAATAGATTTTCCTTTGTGATCCAGTACTTGCATAGGAGAAACGTGGTTTTTACAAACAGGATATAGCTTAACTATGCATGATGCACATTATGCTGCCTAGTCTATTTTTTCTTAATCTGTTTATTTTTGTTTGAGATGATTAATTGAATTTTTACCCCAAACAACTTTTTTCAATTGGAAATTAATAGTAGCAGATTTGGAAGCAAACAAACAAGTGGGAAAACCTTAGTATTCAGATAACAGATACAATTAAAAGGCATAAAAATGATCAGTGTGCTTTTAGAATAATCTGGAGGTGGAATATTTACCATTAATGTGAAAAAAAGAAAAAACCCACATAAATCTAAATCACAGAATTAAAATTCACTTAATCATATAATTTTGAGTTATTTGGAGTTCCACTGATCGACCAACCTGATGCTACCCTTCCTAGCCTACTTTCGCAACCAGAAGGTAGCAAAACTAACACTCTACCCTTCCTAGCCTACCTAAAACCTTTAAATAACCTTTCAAATGATTTCTTTTTTTTTAAGACAGAGTCTTACTCTGTACCAGTCATCACAGCTGGCTGCAACCTCAAACTCATCACAGCTTGCTGCAACCTTAAACTCCTGGGCTCAAACGATACTCCTGCTTCAGTCACCTGAGTAGCTGGGACTACAGGCAAGTACACCATACCCAGGTAATTTTTTTCTATTTTTAGTAAAGACATGGTCTCACTCTTGTTCAGGCTGGTCTCAAACTCCTGACCTCAAAGGATCCTCCTGCCTGGGCCTAAAGAATGTTAAGATTACAGATGTGAGCCACTGTACCTGGCCATTTGAGCACTTTTGATATCCAAAAATTTCACCATTCTTAAGGTGAGAGTCTTTAAAAAATACTTCTTTGTCTTTAAATGCTGAAAGTTAAAGTAAAAGTGGCCCAATTATCTTGGTTTGGGAGTGGTCACATACTAATCAGTCTACTTCCAAAATCCACAGAAATCCACAAACTTCACTAGCAAAAATGAGGGGGCCAACTGGCCAAAACCAATGTAAGCAGTTGTATAAGAAGGCAGTAGATTACTCATTCTTTCACTGCTAAAAGCCATTACTTTGAAGGACTGATGTTAAATCCTTTCTGATCTTAAGCAACTCTGGTCCCAGCCAACTGTAGGGCCAGTTTCTGTGTATTTAGCTCTGTGGAATGTGCCTGAAGACTAGGATCCACTCGGCACATAGGTCAATATAAAAATTGCCTCCAGTTTGAAGAGGAAACATTCTTCCTTAGCTCCAAGGGCACATGCCCTCTGGTCAGATAGATCCAGAATGGTTACAAGGATTATTTTGACTCTTACGAGGTGACACAAATGAATTTCGACAATTCAGTTTTGAAATCTGCTCAGTTGGATCCGAACTTTCTAAGTCAGTGACACACAGGGATCCACTGGGGCTAGACGAAGTTTCCCTGTACAGAGTTGTCACTGAGGTAATTACTGAAAACCAGAGAATGGGCCCTGGGAGATTTGTAAGTGTGTTCGTACAATTTCCGGGCCATACAGCCTTCTCAAAAAGCCCCTGGAGATAAAGTTTATTTAATTGTAAGTAGTCTAACAGTTTTCTGAAATCTTGTGAACTACGAGAAAACAGTAGTTAACAGGGCGTGGGGGAGATACTTCAGGGGGTTGCATTCACCGAGACCAGAATTTAATACTATCACCTTCTATTGTAATTTTTTTTTGAACTTCTAAACCCATTTTTAAACTGTACTTTCACCTGTGACTAGCCGAAACAGGGTTTAATGTTTCAGGGACCGCCCCAGGCATTCCACTCCCCAAAACATCTCTTCCTTCCTGCGCAGAGGAAGACCAGGGCTGCGACAAGCAAGCAGGAGTGGTCGGACAGCCTCCCCAGGATGGGGCACGCGCCCCTCTTTTCCATCTTGTTTAAAAATGCTGGTCACAACATACTAAACTGATACGCGTCATACTAATGAGTCGTGACTTGCACACTGAAAGACAAAGCTCGATTCCACTTCTTTTTTAGCAAGAGAACCCGAGTAGAACTCAACAGGTTCACGCCAATCACTAACTACAAAAGAAACTGGAACCCAAACGCCTTAAGCCTCACTTGCAGGAAGCGAAAACTCTGCGCTTCGGGCAGCAAGTTCCCAGGAACACCGCAGCTGGGGAAACCAGCGGGACGTGGCTTCTTCCCTCCTCTCCCCGCCCATCCTTCTCCGCTGCATCCCCGAGCGCTGAGCAGCGACAGCAGAGGGCGCTGCCGCAAGAGCCGGTGCCCCGGGGGCGGAGTCGGACAAGATACCCCGCCCTCATAGCTCATCTCCGCGCGACGCAGACGCGCCCGGCCCGGCCCGGCGTCCGACGTGCAGCCTGGCGGGCCCGGGTGAGTTGGAGCGCGCGGCAGTTGGGGGGTGGTGGTCGTTGCGGCCGCTGACTGCCGGGGACAGAGGGCGGGTGAGCGAGACCGGGCCCTAGGCCGCCTGTAAGCAGGTTTGTTCTGGGATTATTCAGGCCGCAGGGCCCCGAGTGGGACTTCCATAACTCCATTTACCCAGGCTGCCCCTCAGTGTACCAGGCCCTAGGGGCGAGGGAAGGCCTGTAGGTAGCCTCATTTTGCATCTGATAATGTTCTGTGCAGCTCCGAGATTAAGGCTGGGTTCTGTGCGGGAAAGTCATTTTTCCGTAGATGGGAAGACTATCTTAACCTAAGTTTACCAGGAGGGCCAGGCTGTCTCCTTAGGTAGCATGCTCCCCATCACTGGACAGGTGCACGCAGAGGATTGGTTCGCTTTACTTAAAACCACTACATTAACATTGTGGGTTACTGACTTGCCTGTATTTTAATAGAGACATCTCTAGTGTTTGTTGGAAAGGCTGGGGGGCGAGCATTGAATTCTGCCTGGGAAAATTAGGGGGACGTTTTCTAAAGAGAGAAAGTGGCAAAGGAGGGCTTTGTGGTCTAATTACCTATGGAATTAACTTCGTGAGACTGAACTAAGAGGTATCTTGATGCCCTATAGTTACAGCTGGTATCTGCTAGTGTCAGACTAACCTTGAGGAAGTTCCCTTAACCTCTGTAAGCCTCACTTTCTTACTAGGAAAGTGGAGCTGATAGTAAGAATGGAGTAATTTCCCTTATCCACAGGGAATACGCTCCAAGACCCCCAGTGGATGCCTAAAACCTTGGCTAGAACTGAACCCTATATGTACATATAAAAAAGTTCCCTGACTTAAGATGCTTTGACTTACAGTTTTTCAACTTCAGACCACGGGTTTATTGGGAAGTAGCCCCATTGTAAGTCCAGGAGCACCTGTATTCTGCTTTTTCCTATATGGTACATACCAGTACGTATCTATGCTAAAGTTTAATTTATGTTAAGCACAGTAAGAACAATATATAATAGTGTTAATAAGCACATATGCTATCACAAATTTAGATTTGATAAAATTATATTTTGACACAGTCTTTTCTCATTATTTGTGGATTCTATATTTACGAATTAGCCTAGTCACTAAAATTTATTAAATTTGTAAACCCCAAATCAGTATACACAAAACACTTAAAAGTGTTTTTGGGTCTTTGCAGAATATTGGTAAGGTGGTGAAAAATTTTAAGTCTCCCGCTTGTATGTTCTCAGCAGAGGTCAAATGAGGCAACAAGATGCCTTTTTTCAGCTGTACCTTTTTTGCAGTCTTTACCGTACTTCCTGCATTTTTGTGTTTTTTTTTGTTGGTGATTCCACCGTTTAAGATAGCCCCCACACATAGTGCTGAATGTTGACTTGTGTTTCTAATTGTGGGAAGGCTGTGATGTGTCTTACAGAGAAAATATGTGTTAGATAAGCATTGTTTAGGCATAAGTTCAATATTAACAAATTACTAATATATATTCAGTAAGGTACTTTTAAACAGAAATAAACATAAAACATGGTTATATATTGATTGGTTGACAAAAATATGTTCAGAGCCTCACCTAATTTTATGTTTCTCTGAGAAGTGGTGATTCACTGTTAAGTTATGTTTGTGGCAACTTTGTAGAACGTAACTGCTGTGAAGAATGAGAATCCACTATGCTTGGTTTCCTTTCTAATCCTTTGTATTTTCCGTTTTTAAAGATATCCTGAGATGGGGTTTATAGGTTTTAAATGACTGCTAAAGGGGTCTGTGGCACAAAAAATAAGAACCCTTAAAATAACCTGAGAAATTAAATCTAAAAGTACATTAGGTCTATGTTTAGCTGCACTGAGTTCCCTGAAGACTTTGCTGCCTTTTGGGAGACATGTGTCTCCTTCTGGCCCTTATTTACATGCCTATTGTCTCTTAAAGGTATTTTTGGTTGAGGCCTCTGCATATAAAGTAAGAACTTGACTATCTTTTGGACTCCTCCATGCTGTTTGTTGAGTTTTTAATAGTATTTAAAATTAAGAGGGGCTGTGGTTTCATTTCTCTACAGAGCAGCAAGAGACAGAGACTGGTCACTCACTGCAGTCAGATTTGGGGAAAAGAAACTGTGGGATGGGGGAAGGTGTTTGTTTAAAGGGGAAAAGAAGACCATACTACCTGGTAGGGCTTATGAATGGTGCCCCAGGGACTGATCTGTAGAAAGATGTTAGAACAACAAGGAGAACCTTCTGTAGCCTCCTTTCATGATGATACCCCCTTACCAAAACACTGGTGTTGTTTCCACAGAGCTGTCTGGTTTTTTTCCCTTCATCCTTGGTTAAGGAAATGACCAACCAGGTAAGGCTTGTGTTGGGGGAAAATATCATTTGGTCTCTAGTAAGCTCAAGTACAGTAGATTGTCTAGTTGTGTAGTTAAGAAACTAGCATCTAATGCTTGCCCTGCTCCTAAAAAGCTAGGTGACTCTAGGCACCTAGTTACCACAGTGTTAGGTGGCACTAGTAAAATGCAAAACACTAAGAGGAGAGATTAAGTTATTATCACAATTTAGAGAGGGATTGAGGAAGCTTAAAAGACTTTTGTACACAAAAACAAACAAAAGATCAGAACCAGAGATAGGATAGGAGAAACATTTTTATAATAAGATTAGGGCTGGGATGGTGGCTCACACCTATAATTGTAGCACTCTGGGAAGCCAAGGCAGGGGGATGGTTTGAGATCAGGAGTTCAAGACCAGCCTTGGTAACACAGAGAGACCCTTCCCATCTCTATAACAAATAAAATTAAATGTAATAAGATTAGGAGAAAGTTAACAGGTTATTATGCAGGCTGTGTTGTCTTATACAACTGCAAAAACTAAGGGCCGGTGCCTGTAGCTCAGTGAGTAGGGCACTGGCCACATACACTGAGGCTGGTGGGTTCGAACCCAGCCAGGCCAGCTAAAACAACAATGACAACAGCAACAGCAACAACAACAAAAAATAACCAGATGTTGTGGTGGGCACCTGTAGACCCAGCCACTCGGGAGGCTGAGGCAAGAGAATTGCTTGAGCCCAAGAGTTTGAGGTTCCTTGAGCTGTGACCTGTGACGTCTCAGCATTCTACTGAGGGTGAGAGCTTGAGACTCTAAGAAAAAAAAAAAATTAACTGCAAAGACTAAGTTGGAAACTGGATTCCAAGCTTTCTGGTGTCAGAGTAGAAAAAGAAAACAATTTATAGTCTCTTATTGGAGGTGGGTAATAGTAGGGTAGGAGAAAGTATCAATTACTTTAAGAACTTTTTTTCTGGTATGGCTGTATAAATACTGTGTAAATGGGAATCAGAGAGCTTGCAGGATGGTCAGGGTGACAGTAGAGGAAGTAGCTAACACTGTATAATGACTGTGTCTTCTGTAGGGGTGTGGGTTATCTGAAATGTGAACATTAGTTTAATGTGACTTCTGTTTCTTTTTAGTATAGTATTCTCTTCAAACAAGAACAAGGTAAGAAGTCTGCCTGTTCAAAAAAGTTCTGTGAAAAATCGTGTTGTCCCTGGTTTCTTTAAGATTTTTGTAATGCTGACCAGGTATGCAGAAGATTGGCAGAGGCAGCTGAAAGCAATGCACTTGAAAATAAACAACAAAAAACCCTGAAAAACTAACCAGAAAGAAGCAGCAGGAGTCATATGATAGCCTGGGGAACTCCAGGCTGAGGAAAGCTTTCCCACTTGAGGAAGGCATAACTGAATTTCCCAGGTGCCAGGGGGGAAGAAGGAAATGCTTTGAGCCTCAGAACTCTCTTAATACCAACGCACCTGGGGAGGTGAACTTGAGCCTGGCCCTAAACTCAGGACTTAATCTTAGAGTCTTTATATAGTGTCCCTCCACTTAACATCAGGGAGTAGTGAACTACTCACACTTTTCATTTCTTCACCATAGCCTGGATGAGTTAGGGAAAGCCTGAGGATTTCTGGAATGCCTAATAGAATCTCTTCTGCTCTTAAGTATGTGACATTTAGGTCATCTGAATTTAAGCATTCTTCCAAGTTAGCTTGTATGGGTGACTAGTAAGCTACATAGGCATGCCAGTCAGTTAATGTGGGTAGTTAATGCCATCCAGGTGGCAAGTTAACAGGCTTGGGTGTATTTGAAGCCATGTGCTGTATATAATTCACAGCTATTTGAGTTTAATGCCCTTATATTTTGGAAGGGTGACCCTGGAGAATTGCTGGCAGGCATGAAAAAAACCTCCATGTGCACTTGTCACATTTTTATAAGCACACCAGGTCTGCATACTCAACAGCATGGCCCACCAAACAATGTAGCTTGCAGACCTAGATTTAAGATTAATTGGGAGATTGGGTTTGAACCCTAACTATTCTTAGCTTTGTGAATTTGGCTGAGCTACTAGGCTCCTCTAAGCCTCTGGGCCTTAAAATGAGGATGGTATTAATAGTACCCTTTTCATAAGGTTGTTGTAATGTAATAACTGGCCCATTAAGCATGAGGTAGGTACTTTTGGTAAAAGGCAACTTAATGTACACACGTTACATTAGGTATTTGTTTTTAGACCTGTGCTGGTTACAGTTGAATTGCCTACTAGTTTCCAGAGATCTTTAAGGTGTATCACTTACCAAGTTTATGTCTTTTGGGGGAGAGAAGGGTTGTTCTCTATTGGTTTTACCTATTTTATCCAAGTGGTAGTCATTCTAGACTGCTTTATGCAGACAGCTTGCTAAAGGAAAAGATGTTAGATTTGGGGTCTGAAGGCCTGGCTTATTCTGGTGCTGCCTTCCTACCCAGTTTTCATGTGTGCTCCACAACTCCAGTAAAAGAGGTATGGGAAAACACTTTGTAAAATTGTAGAGCAGATACAGATGGATGTTACCTCACAGTTGTTGAAGAATATTTCAGTTTTATTTTATCCCATTCAATTTTGGTGATGCATGCATGAAAACCTTATAAATGAAGCACTTTCCATTCTAGCCCATGATGATGCCATTTGGTCAGTTGCCTGGGGGTCAAACAAGAAGGAAATTGCTGAGACAGTGGTCACAGGATCCCTGGATGACCTGGTGAAGGTCTGGAAATGGTGAGTACCTCTTCCTTAACATAAAGACTTGGAAAATCAGGGGCAAAGATTTTGCCTTTGGGCTCTCAGGTTGCCATTAGGACGTATTAACTTTTTCCTAGGCAAGAAAGTGAACAGCAATATGGTAGTATTAAAAAGTCCCCAAGTAAAAATGTGGCAGCATTTACTGTTCAGTAGCTCATCAATTCTTCTCTGCTTCTGTATTTCATAGACCATTGGTAACACATAGTCACAGGGACCCAGAATGTCAGATGCCAGGTACAGGGTTGTGTGTGAAGAAATCCATTTCTCTGTCCCCTGTTGAAGGCGTGATGACAAGCTGGACCTACAATGGAGTCTGGAGGGACATCAGCTGGGGGTAGTGTCTGTGGACATCAGCAACACCCTGCCCATTGCTGCATCCAGTTCTCTTGATGCTCATATTCGGCTCTGGGACTTGGAAAATGGCAAACAGATAAAGTCTATAGATGCAGGACCTGGTAAGAGTTTTATTTTTAGGGGAGATAACAGGGGTTCATGATCCCTTTTCCAAAACCCTTAGTGAAAGATACATTTTACAGTTCAGAAGTGTTTGGATTTGAAAGGAGTAATACAGGTCATGAACTGTGTATTGCATAATACCTTCAATGGGGCCAGAACAGCTCTCTCATCAAACACTACTGTCTCTGCAACTAAAGATGAGTTTTGATACTATGTGTGGTAAAGGCTATAAATAGACTTATGGCAGTTCAGGTCAGGTTTTGCTGCCAAGTGAATTTAGGTAGTAAACCTATGGAAAAACTTGTAGTTTTCAAAGTTTTTCAGACTTTAGAATTGCGGGTTAGAATTGTGGACCAGTCTTTGGATTGTCCAGAGGTTCTCTCTTCGCCATATTCTGAATTGATACATTCACTGCCTTTAGGGCACAAAGCAGTGTGTCGTCATGTCTGTATCATGGCAATCTCTATTTTATCCATAAAGGGTCTGATTTCTAGTATGTGATAGATAAGGGAACTTTTTTTTTTTTTTTTTTTTTTTTAGGGAAGGAGTCTTACTTTGTTGTCCTCGGTAGAGTACCATGGCGTCACAGCTCACAGCAACCTCAGCCTTCCTCTTGCCTCAGCCTCCCAAGTAGCTGGGACTATAGGCACCTGCCACGACACCCGGCTATTTTTTGTTGCAGTTGGCCAGGGTTTGAACACGCCACCCTCTGTATATGGGGCCGGCTCCCTACTCACTGAGCCACAAGAAACAAATTTATTGTTTTTTTTTTTTTTTTAAAGTACTATAGGACAGCATAATTTTGTCCATTAGCCTTAATAAACAACATCTGATCTGATGGAATTTGATGTCAATGGCCTGGGTTAATATTAAACAAGCAGCATGACACTTCAGGGTTTTTTTGAGCCTCATATTTACTTATAAATGACTACTTAGCGTTCACCAGCAGATCCTGTTCTGCCAGAATGGGTGTGACTGCTAGAGGGTCAGAGAGCCTGGCAACTCTCTGGCACACCTCTTTGTGTTTTGATTATAGAAGAGCTGCTTAGGTGTTTCATTAACATAATTCCCTTGATTGACACCTGGCTGGATTTGTCTCCCACCAGTTATGCTTGGTAGCCACTTTAGCCTGTTTCTACCTACGTGTTGGAAAGAATGATGGTCCCAGAGTTTGTAAGGAGGCTGGATTGTCTAAAAATTGAGTACATTTCCCCTCAGGAGCAGTTTTACTTGTCTGTGATTTTTATTGCTGGGGCTTTTTAAAGAATATGCATGTGCAGTCTGTATTTTAGGTCCTCACTGAATCACGGTTTTCAGAGTGTGTAGGCTGGGATATGTATTTGGGAAAAGCTACCCATACACTCTTGAATCCCTGGATGGTTGTCTTTGCATATGCCCTTGCCCTGTTACTTCTAAAGGGCTTGGGACCTCAAACCATCCTGTAAAGTCTAGTAAGACCCTGATGTATAAAGAGCACCTGCCAGGTGCGGTGGCTCATGCCTGTAATCCTAGCACTCTGGGAGGCCGAGGCAGGTGGGTTGCCTGAGCTCACAGGTTCAACATCAGCCTGAGCCAGAACCTCGTTTCTAAAAATAGCCAGGCATTATGGCAGATGCCTGTAGTCCCAGCTACTTGGGAGGCTGAGGCAAGAGAATCACTTAAGCCCAAGAGTTTGAGGTTGCTGTGAGCTGTGACGCCATTGCACTCTACCAAGGGCAACAAAGTGAGACAGAAAAAAAAAAAGCACCTAAAAGAGAGAAGAAAGAGGCAGATCTTTTGCTGACTTTTCATCTCAGACACCTAAGCCCATCCAGGACCCATAATGCGTCCGTCACTGCCTAGGGGTTGTGCCCCTGGGCACACAACAACCGAAGAAATGAGTGCTGGATTGATTCCAAGTAAAAGGATAGCATGTCCCCTGGCTCACTTTCTCTTATCAGGTAACTTGTGTTGGGTGTTCTGCACTAGTGCAAGGTTGTGAAGTTTACTGTTACAAAAGCAAAAGTTACTGTGAAGAATACCGTATATACTCGAGTATAAGCCTAGTTTTTGTGCCGAAAATTTGTGCCGAAAAACCCGAACTCGGCTTATACTCGGGTCATACAGGTTATTTGATTCTGTGCGCGCGCACCTAATCAAACGCACGTAGTCTCCAGTCGTCTTCTGCCGTCTCCTTGAGGGGCGGTGCTTCAGCTCAGTGCACAAGTGGTGGCTGAGCTGCTGAACTGAACTGTATTCCACTGAACTATTTAACCCACAGTATTTAATGGCACATTTAATTAAGTGAAAACCCCATTTAAGGCAGTAAAGTCTTGTAAGTAAATGTTTATAAATCCTGAATCCTTATAATAAGGGGTTTTGGAGTATAAGGATTCAGGATTTTTAACCATTTATTTACAATGCTTTACTGTCTTAAGTGGTTTATTCACTTTATTAAAGTTGCCATTTTACAGTTTTTCTTTAGCAATAAATATTGAAAAGCATTTAACCTACTGATTCCTCAATTATTGTAATTGTTTTGGGCATATATTTTTATTTTTTTGAAATTTACCAGTGGCTGCTGCATTTTCCACCTCGGCTTATACGCGAGTCACTAAGTTTTCCCAGTTTTTAGGGTAAAATTAAGGGGGTCGGCTTATACTCAAGTATGTGCGGTACATTATTCAGTGTATATAGCAAAGTAATTTGAAAACTTTAGCAGGGCTAGAGGGGCAAGAAGGTATTCTCCACTATTATCAGCTTCCCTCAGATCAAAATCAATTTTTTTCCTCCCCTTATACCTTCTCAGAAGAGTAGGCTACACAAAACTTCATTCTTCATCATGGAAGCATTTGCTCTGCTCCTACCATGAACCAGGCACTGGGGATACTTTGAACCAAACAGAGATTCTGTCTTGCTGGAAATTAGGTACTAATAAAACGATATAAAGAAAAGCAACCAAAATTATTTTAAAATCTTCTCTCTGTTTTTCACGGATGATAGTGTCAATATCAGTGACCATACTGGGTGTTCGCAAATGAGAGAACTTTAGTCCATGAAACTATTTTATTTTGTTTTTTGTTATTTTTTTTGAGACAGAGCCTCAAGCTGTCACCCTGGGCAGAGTGCTGTGGCATCACAGCTCACAGCCACCTCCAACTCCTGTGCTCAAGCAATTCTCCTGCCTCTGCCTCCCAAGTAGCTGGGACTACAGGCACCTACCACAACGCCCATCTATTTTTTGGTTGCAGCTGTCATTGTTGTTTGGCAGGTGGGCTGGCTTCAAACCCACCAGGTCAGGTGTATGTGCTGGTGTCTTAGCCGCTTAAGCCACATGCACCGAGCCCACGAAACTATTTTAAAATTAGTGAGAGACGAGCTAAAACATAAATAAATAAAATTCTATTACTGCAGTATCCTTTTCAGTTCCACAAAAGCACTTTTTCTAAAACACTTCACCATTAATCCCATGGAAACATACAACTACTCAAACTTGGTTTTCTTTTTCCTTGTTCCGTATTTTGGCGATATTTGTGAATAATCTTTCCTATAATAAATACAAAGAATTAAATGGCTTTTAAAGATTTTTTTTCCTGAAGAGCTTATAATTTGCATGTCTTAATGGAAAAAGAAAGTTTAACATAGTGCTCTAATAAGAGTTAAAGAAAATCCCCTGTTGCTCTTCTGTCCCCCAGAACAATACTTGCTACCCTGCCTTCAATGTAGCCAGGCATCTAAGTAGTGCTGTCCCAGAGCTAGTTTCTAATTTCAGCTACCTGCTTTACATTAGTAGAGAAGCAAAAAATCCTGACTCAGTAGCAAAAGCTTTCATACCTCAAAAAAAAAAAATTGTGTCACTTAATTAAATTAGGCTTCCTAAATGGAAATGATCTTCTAATCTATACTTGCAAACATGCTGCTCTTTGGTGAAATAATTTTGAAATTTTTCCTAAAAAAATTGCACTAGATAATTTTAGGTTATGGTTCAGGAAAGTTTCCAGATGCAGCTGGCCCCCTGCTGCCCATAGACTCCAGGTAGCCTGGCGCTTCTTGGGCGCTGATCTTGGGATCTTGGAAAGGCCAAGAACCGAAATCACTGGGGAGGTTTAAAAAATATGGGTTTGGCTTGGTGTCTGTAGCACAGTGGTTATGGCACAGGCCGCATACACTCAGGCTGGCGGGTTCAAATCCACCCTGGGCCACCTAGGCAACAAAGACAACTGCAACAGAAAAATAGCTGGGCATTGTGGCGGGTGCCTGTAGTCCCAGCTACTTGGGAGGCTGAGGCAAGAGAATCGCTTAAGCCCAAGAGTTGGAGGTTGTTGTGAGCTGTGACGCCACAGCACTCTACCCAAGGAGGTATAGTGAGACTCTGTCTCAAACAAACAAACAAACAAAAAAAAAATACAGGTTCTCAGGCCTCAGCTTTGGTGAGTTGATCCAGAAATGAAGTCCCATGTGTCAAGCTGACGAGCTTAAAGTTGATCTATAAAGTGGCAGGGCATCATATCATTGGATCGACATTAAAATGAAATATGGAACATGGATTAGTGTGGAAGCCAAACCCCCCAGCAGAGCACCAAAGATAGTCTGTAGTGGCCAAGGATGGGTGAGCAGGCCTAGAGGAGCCACAGGAGGAAGGCTGGCACACAGGTGCAGCACAGTTTTCAGGAGGCAGAACGTAAAGAACCTGCTGACTGACTGGACGTCAGGGCTTGAGTAGCAAATAGGAGGAGTGGACAAGGCCTTCCTTGCTCTGGATCAGTCACTGATTTAAGGGGATTCATGGAGGTAGGCTAGGTGGGCAGAACGGTAAAGCAAGGAAGAATCTAAAATTCATGGACTTGTTAGGTGCTTTGAAGTCTTCTTTCTTCCACAGAAAGGACAGCAGCTTAGCAAGTCAGTGAGCGAAGGCTTAAAAGCTTTGGGTGTGTGAATGACTCAGTAAGAATTAGGATCACAAATCACTGTTCCCCTAGAAAAGTACTACCCAAAATTGGAAAAGGAAGAAAAGGTGTGTGCTAAAGAATTTTCACCCCAACACTGTTCGAACAGGGAAAAGCTGAGAACAACCTTTGTGGATACACCAGAGTGCCGGGCACCAATTCATAGTGCCTGACTGCATGTCATGATGCAAAAAGAGGTGAGAAAAAGGTACCACATGACAGGTAAGAATGTGTAATTCTTCCCCCACATGTACACAGAGAAACGGCTGAGAGGCTAAAGACGAAAATATTGGCAGTGTTTTTCTTTGGGTAGATGGATGAAAGGCACTCTTCCTTTTGTGATGTTTATGTTTTCTAATTATCACGTAGATGCTCGAATTAATTCTATATAGAATGCATATTTAATAGGGAAAAAAAAGCACTGGCCAATTTTCATAATGATGCCAATTTGTGCCTTATACATCTATGTCCACAGCCTCTTCAGTTAGCGATGCAGAACTGCGTTCCAGGCTCCTGACAGTGAACTTTCCATCTGATGAGGACCAGCTTCTGCATCTGAGACAAGTGGCATCAGAGGAGGATAACTCAGAGATCCTACCCTTCTGCTTTCCCCCTGGGTGCTACTCACACCCAGGGTCCTTGATCACAGAAAAGCTATAAACCTGTCTGGTTACTTTAACTCTTTTCCCTCACCATGGCATATCCCAGAGTCAGGCTTTAATGCTACAGCAAGCTACATGAAAGCCTATCTCTTGATACGCTGAAAACTAATATTTATATCTGCTGCCTTGCAGTAGTCATTTGTGTATGTTCATAACATACCCTATTAAACTGCAAGCTCCTAGAAGGCAAAATTATGTTTGATTAAGGTTTGTATTCCCTAGAGTGCTAAAAGTTTGCATATATCAGGTATTCAATATCCATAAAGAGAATTATTGATGTTTATTATATAAGACCCAATGAAATACAGTTGCTCCTTGACTTACGATGGAATTATGTCCTGATAAATCCATCATAAGTGAAGAATAATTTAAGTAAAAAAGGCACATCACAGCTTAGCCTAGCCTCCCTTCAATGTGCCCAGACACTTACATTAGCTTACAGTTGGACACGATTACCTAACATAAAGCTTCTTTTATAATGAACTGTTGGATATTTCAGGTAATTTATTAAATACTGTGCTGAAAATGAGAAAGAGAATGGTTTTATGGCTACTTAAAATACAGCTTCTGCTGAACGGGTATTGCTTTCACACCATAGTAAAGTCAAAAAAGTGTAAGTCAAACGATCATAAATCAGAAACTGTACCCTAAGTTTAGAATTTAGTTCTAGATGTTTCTCTCTTTAGGAATGGAGAGTCTTTCTTTCTAATGAATCAGAATTATATGTTATCATTTTCCTACCTTTTTTTTTTTTTTTTTTTTTAACTCTGGCTCTGAGGAAATACAGAACTACATTTTTAATTCCCAGCACCACTCTCTATAAAACCCTACTATTAAAAAATACATTCACTTCCCTCTCCCTCTACACGGTCTTGAGTTTTTATTGAAATGAACCTGTGCCTGGGCATCGTATATGTTTTTATTCCAAAATACATAAAAAGCGCTTTGTTTTAAAAAATAAACAGTTAAACCAAGATTAAAAGCAAACTTAAAATGAGAAATACCTGATTTCTATCATGGCCACCAGATACATGCTCCATAACAGGGCTCGCTTACATAACCCCAGCATCCTGCTTCCTCAAATGGCTTTTCTCCACCTGCCTGTCCTTGAACACCTCTGTCTCTGGGCTCCTGGGAGCTTTCTTTGCCTGAAATACTCTTTCCCAAGCTCTTGATGTGACCACTTTTCCTCAGTATCCTGAGGTCTTATCTCACCATTCCCGGCCTCTAGTCCCCTCCTCCCCACCCCACCCTGCTCACTTTCTTTCTGGACTGTCTCTCTGCTTCCTCCCTGAGGACGGGGACCTTATCTGTCCTTTCCACTCCTGCATCCTGCCCCTAGTGCCTAGAGGAGGGCCTGGCTTATAATAGGGTACCTATTTGTTCCATCACAGAATGAATGAATAACTAAAGGCATTTCCCCCCTAGGTCCTACAGACTACAGCTGTGGGACAGTGAGGGAGGCCCTGGAAGAAAAGGCTCGGCTAGGGGAGCCTGGAGATGTTCTGCCTGGTTTCCATTAGAGCTGCACTTCCAGGTGCTTTCTATAGGGGTCCACTCTGTACATTATAAGGGGTCGTCAGCTGAAATAAAACGTGAAAAGCAATGATCAACATAACCGATAGACCTCCAAAATAACCCTGTCTCTAATCAGTATGAAAAATTAGAATCAAGTTTCTCTAAAAAACCTAATCCCAATCATTATATGTTACAGTCCATAAAGATGACAGTGGAAAGGTACAAATGGGGCAAAAACCCCATTCAAAACATCATTTTCTCTGCAGTACCCAGCAGATCATTAACACTGCTTGGAAGCATCACATTTGCCTGGATGATACAACCTTAATCTCTCCTGCATAAAGATATACATGTTGGATATAATGCTTACATTTTGATGTCTTGATCCCCCTATTCTGCCTGTGTTAGTATTATTTTTTCCTTACAGAATGTCTTCAAAGCAAAACTCTGAAGAAAAAAAAATGAATACACTTCATTTATTTTTAAACTCTGCCAAATCATCTCAGGCAGGCAATGGAAAAGAAAAGAGAAAAGTGCTTGGTATAATAGAGCCATATTTTTTCTGCAACTCTCTGGCTGCCTTCCTTTCAGAATGCAGCCCCATTCAAATCTCACATTATCTTGCCCACTTTCAGCCATTTGCTATTGCAGAAGTCATGCCATAATGGCATTCTGCCAACACGAGTTTAATGTCACTTTTATACGTCCTAACTGTACGCTTTGGAAACCATTTGTGAAGTGGGAATCAGACCTGAATCTATAGGTCAGCTCAAAGGTTATTTATATTTGGAATGCTATTTTGTAACACCAATTATTAAGACCACAGGTTTTTAGGTGAGACTCCTGAAAACTTGGTCTATATATACATACCGCTTTCCACATAATGCTGTTTCATATGACAAGGACGCGCCTTCCCAAAGCAGAAGCAGCAATGGAGAGAAACCACAAGCCTGTGGTTCCACAACAAAAGGCTCTTTCCTGTCTCGATCAATAATGCTAACAAACCTCTTCTTTAAAAATTTATGCGTAAATGATGAATGATTTGAGAAATGTGTTGATATTAATATGAACCATCTTCTTTTCCCTGCAAGTATTATTAACATCAATGAATTGAATTAATGCACCATTTGACAGTCTTGAACAAAGAAACAGTGAAAAGGGATCACCAAAGACCACAGGGAAATAATGAAAAAGAAACTTTGACCATAAAACAAATTATTCTACAAAAGGGACCAGAATAGAAACACCAATCAGAATTAAGGCCGGTTTTATTTAAGAGACCCATTAACCATCTGGAAAACTTGATAAGTAGCACACTGATTAAATCAGCAGGCTGCTCAACATGGGCTGGCTGGCTGGTGACTGGAGAGCAGATCTAAGGTATGTAGGATGTTTAGAAAATAGGAATGGGGAACAACAAAGCATAATAATAAAATGCCTGGGTAGAACTCACTTGTTTGTAATTCATATTCCACTATGTTTGTGGGTAGCATGCAGTACGCATTAGTGTTCTCACAAGTGCTCATAGGAGGACACGAATGATAAACACCTCTAGTGTCAGTTCTTTCTGGAAGTTAATACTAAGTTTATGAGACCTTCTTCCTTACCACATTGCCTTTCTTTTCTATTAAAAAAATATTTATATGTATATATATACCCTAGGCCAATAGATTCCCAACCTAAATATTCTCATTACCTGGGCTGTTTGTTAAAAAGTAACAAACATTTCTGGACCACACTCTGGAGGTGGAGCCCAGTGGTATGGCTTTAATTCAAAAGTGCCCTGATTAACTAAGCCAGGCATTATACTCGGCCCTCGATTTGGGGGATGTCATATTGGGAGATTTGTTAAATTGCCACTAGGGGGAGAAGCGCCCAAACTTTGTGCTTCTGGTAGAAGGAGGGTGCTGCTGACCACTTTCAAAAGCTCAGAGGCACAGAAAGGACAGAAAGACAAAAAGAGGAAAGAGGGTCAGTGTGGCTGATAAGTAATACCAAGAGGTGTTTCTGACAGGGATTCAGGTACCTATGATGAACAGCGGACTTCTTGTGGATTAATGATGAAAGATCCATGATGGAAACACCGGGGCTAACAAAGACCTCAGGTTTGGAAAGACAAAGCCTCTATCTAGTATACTCTGGCTCTCCCTCCCATCCATACCCTTTCGGGAAAATGGAAAGCACACAAACTACCCAAGGAACACATCTCGTGGTATCCTCAAAATCTAAGTTAGTATTAACTTCCATCATGTCCTTGACATGTTATGAATGATTTTTGTATGTGCTATTCCTGTTACTACAATCCTTCTGTAATTTTTATGTTGGATTTTACTTTAGTGATTTTGTTGTCTAATTACACAAATATTACAATTGAATCGAACATTTGGAAGATACACAAAAATACAAGGAAGGGCAGCACCTGTGGCTCAAAGGGATAGGGCGCCAGTCCCATATGCTGGAGGTGGCAGGTTCAAACCCAGCCCCGGCCAAAAACAAACAAAAACAAATAAAAACAAAAAGAAAAAGCAAAAATACAAGGAAGAGGTTAAAAATTGCTTGTAGCATCTACACTCAAATATGAGTGTTGTTGTGCTGTGAAGTCTTCTAGAATTGGTTCTAAAATTATAAATTTAGATCTATAATTTTATAAATTATAGATTTTAGATTTAAATTTTATAATTTAAAGTTATAAAATTATATTTTTTTCTAGATAAAATAATTTGTTTTATTCCCCCCTCCACAACCACTAATGTCATCAGCACACTCCCATGACATGATTTCCCAAGTTCCCCATCTCTTAAAGTATCAATGAATATTTATTCCACATTTCTGCTTCTCTTAAGATAAATGCTTTGATTTGGAATAATGAGGTTAAAAGTATACAAAATTTTAAGCTCTTGATTTATATTGCCATTTTCAGTAAACACATAGTGATCTATATCTCAACCAGCAAAGTACGAGACTTTGCTTTATTAGCACTTTATATATTTTGTCCCAAGTACCATATTCACAAGTAGTCTATAGTTATTTTGGTTGTGCACAGATGTGTATCTGTGTGTATAATATTATAACGGAGCTTTGTAAAGCATGTTGGCATATTGCTACCCATTCATTAACAATGTTTTAATCACATCTATGCCTCTATTATCATTTTCAATTATAATTTTGCTAATTCATGCTTTCTTTATATTTTACTTGATAACATCAATGGTTTATCTATATTAGTTTAATAGACATAGTCCTTAGATTCACTTATTGATTCTATTATTTCTTTATTTCTCTAGTGGATTGTTTTTATTATCTTTCCTCTTACATTCTTTGGCACATATGTTGTTATTTTCTAATATAAGTTAAATCCTGAGTTCATTTATTTTCATTCTTTCTATTAAAAACTCTTAAAAATTATAGCCAGGGCTATAAATATACTATTTAAGGCAGCTTTGGCTGTATCCTCTATAAGTTTGGCATGCCTGTTCTCATTGTTATCATTTTCTAAACAGCATTTAGTGGTAATTTTGATTTCCTCTTTGGTTCAATAGTTATTTTCAAAAGCCTATTATTTTCAGAATTTGTTGAGGATCTTCAACTGTCTAAATGATACATTTTTGAAAAAGTTGCATGGATACTAAAAAGGAAGGCATACTCTCAGTGCCAGGTATCAATTCAATATGTACCTATTAGTTGATACTCATTAATTATAATATTAAAATGCTCCATATATTATATTTTTAATATAATATAGAAACAACGTAATGGACATGTCATCACAGCGGTAGTATAGTAACAATGTAATGGACATGTCATCACAGCGGTATTTTTGTCCATTTCCTCTTTCATTTATAGCTTTTTACATATTTTGATGGTACTGAATGTTGTGAATAGTCATAATTATTCCATTTTTATTATACACTTTTATCCTATAAAATGACTATTTGCCCCATTTTGAGCATAATTTCTTCTCTGACGTCCATGTTAGTATTCTTGTTTTCTGTTACTTCCATTTATATGCTCTATATTTAATTTTTCTATCAATTATCTTAAATGATTATTTTGTGAGTAGTGTGTGATTATCTGTTGGTTTTCAATCCAACTGAAGATGTTTGTCATTTCACAGAAGTTTTTCCCAATACGTTTATAGCCACAGCATTTTGCTTTTGACCCTCTCATCTTCTCTCTACTTCTATGCCTTTTAAGGTACATTACAACTGACTGAAGTTGGTGGTAGTGTGTGCCTGTAGTATGTGGGGTGTGTGCATGTTGTTTTTAAACACAATTGCTTAAGCCTCACTTGATATTCTGATTTAGAAAGTCTGAGGTGATCCTGGGGTTGGGTCTCAATTTTTAAAAAATTCAACAGGTGACAATACCAAAAGATGAGAATTACTGCTTTAAATATTTCTAAAACAAACTCTAAATTGTATTTCTCTAATAATTAAAGTCAAGAGTAAAACATTCTCTTCATTTAGTTCCCTTCATTTAGTTCCTGGTTATCTATAATCTCAGTAAGATTTATAGTTTTCAAAAATTGATTTTTATGAATAAATTATAATTATTATAACAGTCAATATATGCTTATAGTACAATTATATACTGAATAATATTATGCTAAAAATATTAATGAAAGTCCTCTTCTGTGTTCCCCAATCTCACTCTCCAGCATTACCCAGTCTTGATAGTGCTGTGTTCATTTTCTAAACTTTTCCTACACATATGCAAACACACACAAAGATACCTTCATACACTTAAAACACAAACACACACCAGCATTCACATGCTGTATGTTGTCCTACCACCTTCTGTGTCCAGGGAAATATTTCTTGTAATCTACCCCCGTCAAATACCCACAGATGCACTTCATTCTGATAATAAACTAATATAACCACAATTTATCCAAATGCTACCGGGTAGCAGACAAGGTGGCCTGGTGGGGGGCCCATGTATATGTGGAGTGCAGTGTTTCCACACGTGGTAGTTACACAACAGTGGTCTAGAACTTAGTCCGGTTGAGACTTACAATTCTGTTTTTAACTAGATAGTTTTGCTTGTGACTTTTTTTTTTTTTTTTTTTTTTTTTTGAGACACAGTCTCACTTTGTCACCCTGGGTAGAGTGCCATGGTGTCATGATAGCTCACAGAAACCTCAATCCCTTGGGCTCGGGGGATCCTCTTGCCTCAATCTCCCAAGTAGCTGGGACTACAGGTGCCCACCACAATGCCCAGGTAGTTCTTTTTATTTTTAGTAGAGACAGGGCCTCACTCTTGCTCAGGCTGGTCTCAAATTCCTGAGCTCAAGCAATCCACCAGCCTCAGCCTTCGGGAGTGTTAGGATTACAGGTGTGGGTCACCATACCCAGCCATCTTGTAAGATTTTCATAATTTTCTAAGATCCCTGAAAGCAAACGCTGCACAGTATTCTCTCTGAATTCTTCCCATGTCCCTCACATACTACTTGTCACTTAGTACTCACTTAATAAAGTTCATGAATTTTGACAACAATGCAAAATGATCATTCTTCTGCTACTCTTCTGAAAGGAGAACCCAACAGTTTCCCATTTTCGCTTTCCCTAAAGGCAAAAACAAAACAAAAAAACCCCAACCTGAGTTACTTAGGTATGTGGCCATACAATCGGAGCTGGCTGTTCAGTGTGAACTGCAAGCTTCTCCAGAACTCTGCACTGTGGGGTCAGGAAGAAAGAGTGGCCACCCAGAAGAACCTGGACACATGTGGTAAGGCTGGGCATGCCAGGAGGCATCAAGGGAGAGGCTGCCCTAGTCCCCTGGTGCCCAGTACAGCTGGTCATCAGGATGAACACACCATTCAATGCTGCCATCACCAAAGGGATGGCCCTACCCAGGGAGAGGCCTTTCCTGAAAGTGTGAGAGTCCAACTGCAATGGCCTCACTGGTAAAATGAAATCTATGAATCATTTCAACTTAAGGGGAACTTGAAAAGGACCGACTGAAGAGGTCTTCTTTAACAAAGAATGAAAGGTCTAGAAATACTGAGTTCCACTAAATACTAAGAGGACATGATAATTATCTATAAGTACTTAACAGGACTTAGCACCAAGGTGAGGCATGAACTGTTTAAAGTGCTTTGTTGAGGTATGAGCAAGTTTTGTCAGGTAGTGGTAATTAAATTCAATTGAGAAAAATTACATTTCAAATGAGGATCTAGGGGAGCCTCCCTTTGAGAGAGGTCTATTAAAGGTAGGGCCTAAAGGATGCCTTTAAGACATTTAAAGTCAGACCAAGCCTGTTATTTGAAGACATAGACAAGAAGTCATTTTAAATGGAGGACCAGAAGAAGTTAGGAAGGGAAGAGGTAGCTGGTTTAATTAGTTACTTTTTTTCTCTTGTTTTTAAGGGTTGTAAATATCACACTTCCATCTCTCCCCGAGATTCAGAAAAGCAGTATTACCAAGAGAGTAAAGCCTAGCATTATTTACCAACTGAATTTACTCTTTGAAACATGTTTGGTCAGCTGTGCTTGCCCTCTGTGAGTAGCTGTGTTTGTCCAAAGGCTAATTAGCTCGAAGAGTAAAAAAGATCTGTGAATTAATCCATAATCTCGAGTGACTGATGAAATCTAACTGCCAACTGGTGCCAAGTGGATCCCTTTTAAAAAAAGATTAATAGGACATGTTACCTCTTCTCAAATATGAACTTTTCCAAGAATAACACAGAATAAAACAAGAGAAAAGGCAATCAGCGTTCTTGTTTTTTAACCCTTCCCCCCAACATTTATATGGTATTTTCATAAATAAAACTTCTAGAATCTCAGGGGAGTATGTAGACCTTACTTGCTGGGCAATTCAAAGGCCTTGTGGTTTTAGACAGGGGTTGCTTTTGGGTTCCTCAATAATTTCCATAAAGGTTTCACAATTGAGCAATTAAAATGTTGTTAATTCACTTGGTCCATACAAGAAGCTAAGAAGCAGGTGTTATTATTTTTCTGTTTTATAAGTGAGGCTATTTGGACCTGAGGTCACACAGATAATAGAACTTGAACCCAAGAAGTTGAACCCAAGAGTTCTGGTTCAAATTTGTCATTGGACATGCTCTGATAACAACTTGTGTCCTGGTCGCCTGTGACATGCAGTAATTTCAAAAAATAGCTAGGCTGGGCTTTGGGAAGTCTACTGAAAGCACCTATGTTTTTGAGTGCACTGTCTCAGTTGCTAGGGCTGCCACGACCAAATACCACATTCTGGGTGGTTCATGAATAGAAATTCACAGTCCCGGAGGCAGGTCTGGAGTCAGGACACCAGCAGGGTTGGCTCCTCTTGAGGGCTGTGAGGGAAGCACTTGCTCCTGGCCTTTCTCCCTGTCTTGAAGACAGCTGGCTTTTCCCGGTGTCCCTTCACATCATCTTCTTGCTATGTCTGTCGTTCTCAGCATCAAATACTCCCTTTTGATAAAGATGCTGGTCATACTGGGTTAGGACCCAACAGTGGCCTCATTTTAACTGGATCACCTCTGTGAAGACCCAATCTCCAAATAAGGTCACATATGCGGTTAGCACTCCAGTATATCTTTGTTGATGGGAACCCAATTGAACCAAAAAAAAAAAAGCATCAAGGCTTCTAAGCAGGTTTACATGCACACTTGAGTGGTACAGTCCACAGTCAGCGCAGTCGGGGCACCGCCCAGGCTCCCATAGTCACCTCCCAGAAGGACACTGCTGTTCTTTTTTTGCCCCACAGATGGCTGATAGAAGAATTTTTCTGATCTGTGTGACTGACACCAGACATTTAAGAGCCTGCTCTTTGACTACATCCTGTTAGAGTCCCATGTTCCTATCAGCTACCACTCTCAGCCACAGGGGAAATGGTCTGAGCGCTGGTCATTAGGATGACCTTGAACCACAGAGGTCACATTCCTGATCCTGTCTTCTAGGGCAGTGGGCTGTCCATGCCCTTAAAAAAAAAAAAAAAAAAAATCTATGAACCCCTCACATGTTTTTAAGTGGAAAGTTGAAATTTTTCATGAAAGTTGAAAAAGTGTCAAATGATGCAATTTTCAATGTATAACAATACTGACATCTAAAAGGTGAAACTGTTGCATTACTCCTTTAAATTTATCTTTGGATGTATATACAGTAGTGATTTGAGATCCATAATTAATCATTTAGAAATACATACATAAGCTCTTCTTAAATAATTAGAAATTTTATATCATTCTTTTCCTACTCGAAAGGGTTCTATGTGAAAGAGCCAATACTAAATATTTTAGGCTTTCTAACTCAGTGGTTCTCAATCTTCCTAATGCCATGGCCCTTTAATATAGGTCCTGTGGGTCGCGACCCACAGGTTGAGAACTGCTGTTTTAAGCAGTCTCTGTCACAGTTACTCAACCCCACCATTGCAGCACAAAAGCAGCCACAGACAGTACGCAAATGAATGGGCACAGCTGCGTTCCAGTCCTATTTTATTGACAAGCATAGGCAGTGGGTGGAACTCAGCCCATGGGTCACTCTCTGCAAACACTTGTCCTAGAACCCACATTCCCATTCAACTTCTTCTTTTTCCCACTCTACCTTGCTTCTGCTCATATAGATTTTTGCCATAATGAAATTTTATGCTTAAAAGTCAACTATTAATCATCCTATCCTACTTCTCTGAAACAAAAATACATACATGCTAAAATCTAATTTTAAAATACAGTTTCTGTGAATAGAATGCTCTAACAAAAATTTTCAATTTGATTGAGTTCAACAGCACAGTTATTAATAGCATAAACTACATAAATAGAGCACAGATTGTGATAAACAATGACTAAACTCAACAGAAAGATTTCACTGGGAATGCACCTGTCCATGCGATGGAGCCCATTCATGGATCCTATCAGTCATGAGTCCCTTTGTTTGCCTCCCAGAGGAGGAGTACATACTTTGGGCAACACACAGCACTAAGATCTGAGGCAGGTGAGAGGAGGCCTTTCTTTTGTCAAAGTGAGTGGGTAAAGCTGCTCCGAGATTATCTGTTTCAATGGAATCTAAAACTGGATGACTTTAAAATGAATTACCCAAGCCCGGCTTTCCTTTGGAATGCCTTCACTCCTTTCAGAAGAGTGGGCCCCCAGGTGGAAGACCAGTCTCCAAGGGTATTCCTTACAGATCAATGTCCAGGCACCTGCCACCCAGAAACCCATGGGCTGGGGTATCAGACACACCTGCATTTGAACTTTGCCATTTTCTGGATGGGTAAGAAGCTAACTCACTCTGCACCTGTTTCCTTAACTATAGAATGGGGTACAAAGCCTTTTAATGTTGCTTTTAGCTTGACTGAAACCATGCTAGGAAAGGATGGAGACTAAGGATTGGAGTCTCCTGTCTCCTGGACCTCCATCCAAAGTAGCAGGGGATGTACTCTTCAATAGAATCTGTTGCCTGACAGACCGTGCCATGTGGAAATTGAAAAATACTAGCTACACTGAGAATTGCTTAAAAAATGGTTTCAGAAATTCCATTGAAAGGACCTTGAATATGTAAAATGCCTGTTACACAGTGGTGCAGTTCTTATAAACCATGAGAATTTCCCTCCTTAGTCAGGCCCTGAAGCCAGTGGCTCGGAGTCAGTCAGCTTATGCAGGACAACTGTACCAGGAATGGAAGACCAAAACAGATCACCACATACGTTGTATATTACTACACTGCTCAAATTTTGGCCTAAGAGACTCACATCCATTGTCATTTACAATTCTACCCAGATGACATGGAATTACATTTCTAGAGCACCACAGTTGCAAATTCTTTCTCCCTTGACAATTTTAATGGTTCAGAAACATTTGGTAAAGGCGGAAAAATTTTGTTCTTCCTGGTTTCATTTTGTAGGTTGCTTTGCAAAACTAAGATCGCGTACATCTTTTGAGTTTGCTTTTATGGTTCAGGGTTCAGTTTCTCTTAGTTGTGCAGAGGAAAAGGAAGGCAGAAGGCAGACAGTTACTGCCCAATTTTTGTTCATCAATTACTTTCAAATTGATTTCAAACAACTCTTACAAGGGTCTGGTTTTTGAAAGTAAGTTATTTTTTACTTTATGTAAATAAATGAATGCACAAATGACTTAGTGAATCTATAAGAAAGGTGGTTTGCTCATTAGCCAAAATATATCTCTATGTTAGTTAACTTTTAGATATTCACAGCCTGTAATCTCAAGGCCTAGAACAGTACCTCATAAAGGGTAAGCATTCAGCAAACACTGGTTGTTAAATAAATTAAGAGAGCAAGAAGATGTGAACTTGGTCCCTAGTTAACTGCAGATATTAGAGAGTCCAGTTAACTTCTCCAAATCTCACTTTCTTCACCTGCAATAAGGAAATAATGTAACTGCTGGCTGCATCCCTTCCTCCCTGCCTGTGGGCTCACCGAGCCCAGACGCTGGGCCCTAGGCAGCTGCCACCAGTGGATGCAATCTGTCACCAGATGAGATCTATTTCCCATCCCAGGACTTAGGTTTCTTCAAGATCTGGGATGCTATGGGTTTATAGTAAATAGATGGCCATATGTGACAAAGAACGCACTCCCTCCTTCTCGCTAAATAGAACACATCAGGGGTATGGAGTGTATGGCAGAGGGAGGGGGGAACTTTCAGGGAACCTACATATGGAAGAAGCAACAATGTGCACTTTGCAAAGCTTTTATTGTGCCTCCCAGAAGAGGAAAGACAGAGTTTGAGTAGCCTGGTTAAGGCGTGGCTAGTCAGAAAGATTTACAGGCCATCTGCTGAGACCAAGAACATCTTAACATATAAATTTAAAAGCCACTGATTATTTATAGCAGGTCACTGCCTTTTTGAATGCCTCAAGGCATCTGCCTAGAAGCACAATATTGTTTGATCCTGACTAGCTTCCAAAATCAGGAAGGCACAGATCAGTATCTTGGAGCTTCTGGTGTCCCAGAAATAGGTTTCAATTACTCCTCAGTAAACAAGGCTGAGTTGTTAGGAAATATTTGAAACAGTAATAGTAATACCTTATGATACAATAGGATATATTATGGGATATATTAACACGTGTGTTTTCTAAAGTTGGTATGTGTCAGGTAGAGTGGACATTATCTATATTTGCTCTATTAGAAAAAAATGCTAAAGATTTGATAGATAACATCTAGATCTTAATTGGTAGCTAAGCTGGGACTTGAGCCTGGGTTCTGGGCTGTAAGTTTAGTGTCTTTCTCTCTGGGTGGCCGTCAGTGCCAGCAGGCTTGAGGTAGTCTCTGAGGATTAGGAGAATAACCTGAGTTCAGAGAGAACCTTATATAGAAAAGGGCAGAATCAGACATTCTGTGAGACAGGAAAAATAAATGGCTTCTACCCAAGGAACATAATCCTTCTATTTTCCTTTTATCTAACATTTTACAGTTTACGAATAGCTCACACAGGCAGCACTGTTATTTACATTTCACTCTTAAACAGCCCCACGTGAAATGTATGTACTTCCATTTCTATAGACGAAGAAACTAAGATTCAGTGAAATTAAGTAGTCCATCTATTCCATTCTCAGGAAATTTTAGAGAGGATGGAAGCATGGCCCATGAGGGGTTCTCTGTAAAGCTCCTCCTGTCCACTTTGCAGAGATGTTCCCCTGGCTCATGGAATCTAGGATGGGGTTTTACCCTTTGTCCCCGTCACTGTCTGAGCTGAAGGCTGTGGGTACCAGACTGAGTAGTGGTGGAACTCTTAACATTATGTAGTCCAGGTCTAGGGGCAGTATCAATGTTGGTGGTTTTTAAAGGAGTTGCTGCTTTGATATCCCTCTTTATGTAAGATAAAGTTTCTGAATGCTGACTTCATGCTGATTTCTGAATGCTGGCCCATTAAATAAAGAGCGGGATCCATCTCACCCGTGGGGCCTGTGGCCTGGCTGACTCTAGTTAGAACTGAGTTGCTCTGTGGGGCCCTGACTTGGGCTGCCAGCATTCCATTAGCTGATGGGCGCTTCCTTCCAACCAGGCAAGTGGATGTTAGAACTGTCCCAGATACTAGCTTAAATATTCAGCTGCAAGAATTCCCACAGTTGGAATGAAACTTTATTTCATTATGCTTCCAGGTCTGGGAATAATGCCAGTGAACGTCTCTCCTTGACAGGTCTCTCATCACTTACAGCTCAAAGGAAAAGTAAAGTGAGTTCCCAAAGTGCCAGGCTGCGGCCCTCCTTGTCAGATGGCAACACCTCCACGGAACAGCTGAGCAAGAGGATGAGTAAAGAACTGTCGCTGCCTTATCACCGAAACCTGCACACTGATGTAATTCCCTATGTGCTCCTTTTCAGAGACTTGCACGAGGCACAGAGCTGCGGGAAGGACACAGGGGAGGGATGAAAAATCAGCTGTAAGCCAATTCTGATACCTTACTAGTAGCTGACTTAGTGCTGTGTTAGGAAGGATTCTGAGGCTCTATTTAGGTACAATGGGAAAAATTGTTGTGATAAAGATAACATGGGCTGCAGAGGACAGATGCATTGCTAGTTCAAAAGTTTGATGCATTCGTGACACAGAAAGTCACCAAGTCTAAACTTCTCTTTACCCATGTGAAGATGCTAAGGAGCACAAAGATTAAGCGACTTGCAAAATTTAGTTGCTGAACTAGAACCAACAATCCAAGGCTTTAGATTCTAGATGACTGCTGTGTCATCCAGACGAGTATTTTTAAAATCCTGGATTTCTAGAATATTTCAGATTGCTTGAAATAACAAAGCAAATCAGTAGACTTCAAAAACCTGTAGCAATTCAAAGACACACATTACAACGAAACTTTTACATACTTTCCCCTTATTGAAACCCCAGAGCTCCTCTCTCCATTGACAATGGGGAAATACCAGCAGACAGCCAGACCAACTCATCTCACTGAGATTCAACCTTGCCTGTGGCTTAAGCTCCTTGGTCTGCCAGTGTTGTCAGATGAAAAGAGGAGAAGTCATTCTATGAAAACAAAGAAGATGTATAGTGCCCACACAATTTACTGCAACAAACATTTGTTGGGGATTTAGGCATTCCCCTTGCGAATCCTGCCCAACATGCAGGAAATGGGACTGCCAGACCAGAAGACACCCATGGTATCCTAAGATGGTATTCAACTGTACGGAAAGATTTCCCCTTTCTCAATGCTTTCTGGACTTTGTAGTAGCCTTCTTTATTAAAAGAAGTTTAATAGGACTGAGCTTAGAATGAGCTTTAACCTTCCATCTGCCAGATTTGGGTAAAATTGTCAGTGTAGAAATCTCTAGGAGGCTGGGACTAGCTACCTCTACAAAGGCTTTGCAGTATGATTTTGATGTAATTATTGGAGCAATTAACAACTTTTTCATGGCTGGTTTTAAACTCAATAAAATATTTTGGGGAGTGGATGGATAGGATAATATCTGGTGCTGGAGGTAAGGATTTTAAGGCCAAATCAACTGAAAGAACTGCTTAGTCAATATTTTCGAACTAAACAAAATTTGTAGAATTGAATAAGATGATAGCAATTAAATCACGCCTTAGCCTTAATTCATATTTGTCTTTAAAAAGAATTGGTTGCAATACAGGAAACCTCTCAAGTCGTGGTTTGCTTATTACTTAAATTAAACCCATGTTTCACTCTGAGCTGAGGGAGGTGGCCTCAAAGAACAGAAAGTGGCACGGCCAAGATATTTAGGGAGTAGAAAATGCCACAGATGGATGAGTGTTGACTTTCTGCCGTGGAGAAGGGCACAACTTCTCATTCCCCTCCCCGAACAGTGTGGTGGAGATAACAAGATTCAGTGATATGTGCTGAGGGTGCCACGAGCAGTGGTAAGAGAAAGGTCAACACACTTGTGAATTCTGGTGTTCTGTTTCTCCCCGTTACCAGAGCAAGTCTTCCACGTGCCTCACGCACGATGATGCAGTGAGAGAGAAGTGACAGGCCCGGTGGACGAGGACAGTGCTTGTAATTTGACACCACGCCATCCAGCAGAGTAGCCACTGAGTGGCAGCCAGTGTGACCGTGCAACTGATTTTAAATTTTAGCTAATTTAAATTTTTAAGCCAATACTCGATTCAGTTAGTAGAAAACTTTAATGTACTTTTGGAACAACTTGTGCACATGAATCTACTTTTTTAACTATTAATTTTATGAGATCTAAATACTGATTTCCTGTGAAAATCTAGTATCCAATTTATGTTGTAAATGTAAAAACACACATCAGATTTCAAAAACTTGACATGGAAGTTTCAATGTAAACATTTCGTTAATAATTTTCTAGTTACATGGTGAAGTGACAATAGTTTGGACAGAGCAGTCTAAATAATATACATTATTAAAATTAACTGAACTGTTTCTTTTTACTTTCTTCAGGTGAGAGTACAAGAAAAATGAAAATTACATACAGCACTTGCATTAAATTTCTGCTGAACGGATGGCACTGGTCTAAAAAGAGATCTGCTATCTTATCCTTGTAGTACATTTCGATAGGATGGTTATTAAAATTGTCCCCTACACATAAATATGCCCACTGAAAACACAGAGAAAGTGCATAATATTAGGCATGCATAGCAAATAACCTATGTATTTAAAACCTTCCACTAAGCCCCCTCCAGAGTTCTTTTCCACTTAGAAATGTGATCTTGCTTATTTCTTTGTGTGTCATATGAGAAATACTGATGAGATCAGTATTTTTTCTTTCCAGCAGCCTAACCCCTTCTGCCTCATTTTTTATTAATACATCTTCACTGCAAATGTGTTCATAAAACAGACAGAAGTGCAGGTGCTGCGGCCACCCAGCCCCATCTCACCCCAGCAGACATCAACTCTCACCCTAGCAGACATCGACTCTCCCTCAAACTCTGACAAGCAGTTTCTATTTCTGAGCTGGGCTCATCCCTGCTGCTTGCAAGGCCTTCAGAAGCGTGGTAGCCCTGGCGACCCCCCAACTGTTACAGGTCCTGTGTTCCCCTAAACTAGCTGCCCTGTTGCTCCTGGTTCTTCATGACCATGGCCATTGCTCTGGCCACTGCAAATCATTCCTGGCAAATGCAAGCAAAGGGCAGCCGTGGGACGCTGGACCTAGGCCTCTACTGGACGAGATGGTCTCATGTATAAACTGACCCAATTCATGCCAGTATAAGGCGGGGGCTCACACAGTCACACAAGAGGCAAGCAATGGGACATTTTCATGATGAGCTTTTTACTTAGCTTAACCTTGATTTTTAAGTGGCATGATTAATAATTCACCCACCCACCCCAAAATGCCTTTCTGATTTGACTTTCATTATTGTGATGATTGCTTAATTCCAGTACCTGTGGCCTGACTCCACTAGACAGACAGACAGGCTGATGAGACCTTCTCCCCCATCCGCTCACTGTCCACCCATATACGAATGAATGTAAGTAAATTTATGTGTTAAAACAGTAGCACTTGCCAGCTCGCAGCTGTGTAAACACGGGCCAGATCCTTAATATTTTGGTTACTCAATTTTCTTATCTCTTAAGGAAAAATTGAAACTAGTCCTATCCATGGAAGAGGAAGGGGAAGAGTGTGCTCCCACTTAATGGGCACAGTGTTAGGGGGTGTGGCACACCTCTTGGGAGCCAGACACAATTATAAGAGGGACTCTACCTAAAAAATGCAAACATTGTAACCTAATTCTTTGTGCCCTCAAATTATCTAAAACATTATTTTTAAATAGCTGAAACAAATAAACAAACAAGCAAACAAAAAAACCTAGGAGTGTTAGGGGAGAACCTAGGAGTGTTAGTGCTGGAAGATCCAGAGAGTTACAACATCTACATATAACATATATTGAACAGTACCTGATGCATAGTAAATGCTGAGGACAGTTTAGCTTTTAGTGTTGTAATTGGTTTTATTCCAATTACTGGGAGAAATAAGAATTCTATCAAACACTCCATATTTAATTTCAGGGGTTGGAGTCAACATATTTATATTCTCCATGACTTATACGGGATGACTCTGATGTGCATTTGGAAACCTAAGACAATTTTATATTACTTTTACATTTATCATTCAAATACGTCCCACATCCTACAAATGCCAGGAGGAGGCAGTGGGAGGAAGCTTTGTCTTTCAGCAATGAACAGAAGATTTACAAAGGCACATTTTCCCTTCTGGTGCCTGAAAGAGCACTTTCAAGCCCCAGAACTCTAGTTTCAACAACGCTCTTGAGTTCAGGAGTGAGAAAACCACCACATTCTAGAACCATTTCTAAGACACTTTAATTAAAGCTGTGAACCAGAGTGTCCAGGACTCTGTCAGGTATCAGTGTCGCTGCGGAGGGGATGGAGATGGAACTGTAGTTGTACCTAGCAGATCCATTTAAGGAAAGGAAATGATAAACTTCTTGGCTATTCCCAGCATTGGGATCTTTACCTGGAACTGGTTTATCATCAAAGGGTCATGTGATTGTGTATAAATGCATTTTCTTGGGGCCAAGGAGGAGGTGCATAGTTTTTACATTCTTAAAGAGTTCCATGATCATCCAAAAATAGGCTAAGAACTACTGTTTTACATTTTTTTTTAAAAAACAATTTTTACTGCTTCCATAAAAGGCTGCTGTCTTCTCTCATTCTTGCCAACAGGTGCCAGCAGTGCTCATGTTAAGTGACACTCCTGTGGAAGGGTAGGGGCTAAAAGATGACCAGTAACTCTAATGACATGACTGTTACTTAATGTACATCCACTAGAAACCAGACTTCCTCAAAACTCGAGTGCATCAAGGTATCCTGGGGAGTGAAGACACAGTGTGGAAAGCTAACATGCACACAGGCACCCCCAACCATCTGGAGCTGCGTGGGGTCAGAGGCCCAGCCTTACATCTCTAGAAAGGCCTTCAGCTAATGAACAGGTTACTGATTTGCTCAAGTGACCAGATGTCCACTGTGCACTGTCACCCACAGGGAGATCCTCTCTGTCCTCCAGCAGTGATAGCAGAGTAGTGGACAGAGTAGAAGGTGTCTCCCAGACACCCAATCACCCTCGCCTTGAGTCTTCTCTAGGCAGAATCTTTTTTTAGCTCTTTTGTTTCTTTAACAATTCATCATAGATACCATTTAGGATGCAGAAAATTTCATTTTAGAGCCACATGAAGACCTACTACACTCTCCTCCATCAAACAAAACAAAACAAAAATATCTTTTAAGGGACAAGCCAGTAAGGCTTCCCTTGTGTGACTATTCTCCTTTCCATTTTCCATTATTTGAACCCAAGTGCACTGTAAATAAAAAATATGAAGTGTGCTGTAACACTTTTTGGCACATAAGATAGGAAAACACATTTTTAAAAAAGCAACAGTGATGAATCCTCAAAATCGGGAGACAGAGAGAGGAGAAAAGACCTTAGGCAGAGATAGAAGCTCCAAGTTCATCCCCCACTCTCTGCACCCAAGCTGAAGGCAATACCTTTCATCTCCGTATCAGGAAAGATTACAGCTCCTCTGGAATCCTGCACTGAGCTTGGGTTCCGTCTTGCCACACATTTTTAAGTTTGCAGCTAGAACGGTCCCTGAAGGCAAAGAGTTTCTCCTTCTGCACGCTGCCCCTCCTTTCCCTCTTTACAGCACTGCTTTCTTGTTCCTCCTGTTTCCACCCAACAAAATTGAAAATTTTATCACTAGTGTCACAAAATTAAACCCCAGGGAGCAGAGCAATAGCTCAGAGCATTTCTTCCCTGGCACAGAGCCAATCCTTGAAGGTAACTTTGCAAACCTTCTGTGGTTTTCAAAGGTTTGAAAGGATGAAAAACAGAATCATTTTGAAGCATGCTTTTTGACTGTTAAAATCTTTCTAATTGCACTTCAATTCATCTTTGCAATTCATTTTATAAAATGTTTCAATTTGGAGACGAGTTTCATAAAAGAAGGAAGAGACGTGACCTAACTCCCTTACATATTTCCCCAGCCCAGAGAAGAGATGCTTCATTCCGTGGCTGGGGAACTGAAGAAATGTTTGATAGACCATTGTAACAACATCTCTCTTCACAATGCACAACCAGCAACACGGTCAAACAGCTCTGGGCTGTGTGCCTGCACCTTTTTCTCTCTTCCCAGAAATGCACAGGGTTGATCTTATTAATCTAGTCTTAAAGGCATTTTCTTTTGAAATGGATCAATACTCTGGGAGATAAAGCAGAACTCCACTCCTCATACTAACCCTAACTAGACAACCAATGTCCAAGTATAATTTACAGTCAACTACAAATCCGATCAGACCAAGCACAGCATGCAGCCTTCTGAATTCAGCGTCTCCCACATCCTGGGAACCCTTGAATAATTTACAGTCAACTACAAATCCGATCAGCCCAAGCAAAGGATGCAGCCTTCCGAATTCAGCGGCTCCCACATCATGGGAACCCTTGAATGCCTGCTCCTCTGTGTGCTCGTTCCAATTCCGTTTTCTCCACAGACAATAGGACAAAGCTACATTTAGCTCAGGCTGCTAATGCGAGTGGACAGATGTGTAAAACTGATGTTTACTCACCAAGCTCCCGTAAATCCATCTTTCCCAACTACAAATACTGCTTCTAAGCTGCTGCCACCACAGAACGACTTAGCGTCGTCCTCCAGAAGAACAATGTGCCAGAATACCAGACGGTTCCTGAATAAGCGTGTTCATAAAACAGGTTTCCAGTTGAGCCATGTGAACAGAGACCCGCCGCACACCTTTGAATGGTATACACTCCAAGTCCAGAAGAATAAGCATGTAGCTTTGCTTATGTTTATGGAGCTGGAGCCCAGGGGTGCTCCAATTGGCAGGAGTCGCCCAAAGATCAGCCAATCAAAGGGAGCCTCCATTCCAGGGAAACTCCTGCTCATTTATTTAGCATCTTCAGAGATCATCGGCTTTTCTGGGAGAGATTTTCTCTTATAGTATCACAAGAGAAAAATAATAACTTCGTTTCTGTTTTAGTGCCCCATGCTGCTCTTTCATCAATAAAACATATAGCTCCCCTTCTTAGTACTTCTTAAATTTTCCCTATTTTTCCTTATAAAGAACTAAAAATAAATTAAGAGGAAGAAGAAAAAAGAAAGAGCTGGTGATGGGCTGGAGATAGTTCATATTCATCAGCCTCCACCTTTTTGGGAGAAGGAAGGGAGGGGGGAGTGCCTGGGCTCAATAATTACTGATTCTGTTGCCATAGAAACAGACTGGCTGCAGCGAGTTGGATTCATGTAGAACATCTGCTGCCAGACCCGTGATCAACTGCAATCTCATCTCTTCCCCTCTCTCTACTTTGATTTGATTCTGAGTTTGCTTTCTCCCACCTTCTCTTCACATGCAGTTTTTGTCCAGGAATGTCATGTAACTGCCTCCCGTTTTCACAATGCACGCACACCAGGGGTGCTCACGTACTCAGGAATGCAAGGATGCCAGTGTGCATCCCAGCAGGGGTCCCACTGGGAGGCTTCATACTCTGATTCCTGCACGGATGTAAACAAACATAAACAGCCTCCACTTCTAATTAAAATACCGTAACTTTTAACCTCAAGTATTAGTAGGGTATCTTTTAAAAAATGTGTTGCTTAACATTTTTGAAAGCCCCCAAATAAAAGTTTGCGATGGTATTTCTCGGAGGGCACTGTGGTGGTTCCTAGCAAATGAAAGGATTAAGCAGGAGGCTTGTGCAAGATTTTGTAAGCACAAAGCCTATGGGCCCAGCTCTTTTTTGCATTAGGACCTCACCAAGGCGCCCTGAACACTGGGGATCTCCCTGGATTTTCTCAGCCCATTTTCTTCCCCTCCACCTCCTCCCTTGCTTGCTCCAAATTCCCCTGGTGGCATGACCAGAATTAATGTCACCGACTCTGAACATGCTGCCATCTTTCTCCTTAACACCAGGGGTCGCCACTGAGCAGTGAAAGGCACACACATCCCCGTCAGACTCAGAGGGGGTTTGGACAGTGGCAATCTCATGCTGGGGTCTGTGGAAGCCCTAATTCTACAGAGAATGGAGAAAAATGGTAGGTGTCAAAGGAAGCTATATTATTTTGGCTTAATTATAAGGGAATTGTTCTCTGCCCCGTTGTCATCATCATGCATCATGCAAACCTCAAGGAGAATCTTCTCTCCCATAGAGCTGTCTATAAGCCTGGAACCTTCAGCACATGAATGACATCGCCCAGGCTTCAGAGGAGACTGAGGCTTACTCTTTGCATGTCTCTGCTTTTTGAAGTCAAGGTGAATTGTCCACTTAATACATCCACTGTACAAGTAAAAGCAACAGTAGCCTTGGGCCTCACTTATTCCTAAACAAAGCTCAGTCTGAATACCACATGCGTCCATTGACAAGTGCTCAGCTGTGACCTGCTAGTCTTGAGGTCGGATTTTTCTCTTTCAAGAATCTGAATCATGGTTCCCAATTTTGTTTGTTTATGCCACTATGAGGTTAGGAAGGAATGCTCATCCAGCTTCTGTCTCCCAGGCACCCATATCCAACGCTGGTGGCTTTTCTCAGTTTTGCCCAGACAACGTCCCCTCCAGGGTAGTGGACAGCTCAGGTGCTCTCTGCCACCCTTCTGGAACATCTCTAACCTGTCCTACCTAGTCTCCTCTGCCACAGGGACATCCATACACCCTTTGCCCTGTCACTTTTTTGAAACTCTCCGTATCTCCACTCTTTTTATGCAAAAATATGTTATTCCAGCCAGGTCTTCTCTCAACCAAACTCTAATAATTTTTTCAACAAGTATTTAGTGAATGTCTATATGTAGGCACCTGTGCCAGTGATAGATCAAATTGACGTGGTTTCTGCCTTACAGCCTAGAGACTCTAGAAAAAGAAGCAAAAATACTAAAATGTAACTGTGATACTGGGTATAAAACAGAGCTATATGCTATATGTGTTATGATTTAACTTAGTCAATGACATTGGGAAAATCATCTCAGAGAAAGTGAATATTTAAGTCAAGATCTAAAGGAACAGTAAAAGTTCCTTTACTTTTAGGGTAAAGTGTGGGGTGGAGTGCCTCACACATGAAGAGTAACATGCAAAGGAGGCCATGTGGCATCTTGGAAAACTTGAAGGAAGCCAAATGTGGCTGGTTACAGTGAGAACCATGAAAGAACGGTGTGAGACCACACCAGCAGGCTCCTAGAAACCAGGCTAAGGAGTCTGATTTACTACGAGCAATGTCGATCCACTCTGTAACACATCCACAAAACTCAATATATTATTCAATTGATCTCAACGATATTTCTCAACAGGGTATCAGTCTGATTCAAACAATCTATTTCAAGACATTCGTAATTTGTTGGACAGATCTAGCTAGCATTTCCTGAGGACAGTCCAGGTAGCACTGTAAGCACTTCATGTGGACTAACCAATTTCATTCTCTTGACAACCTTGTGAGATATTATTATTACACTTATTATATACATATAGGGAAACTGAGTAACAGAAGGTTAAACAACTTTACTAAGGCAATAAAATAAAAAGTGAGTATGACCCTGTCTCTCTTCACAAAAAAAAAAAAAGATAAAAAGAGGCAGACCTGGGATGTGAACCAAGGGATTCTAGGTTTAATTTCTCTGAGTGTGCCCCACCGGGACCATCTATATTAGAATCACTTGGTGTACTCAATAAATTGCATTTCCTAGGGTCCTATTGCATGTCTCCTACACCAGATCTTAGGAAGGTAGAGTCATTCCAAGCACCCAAGGGGATTCTTACACACATGACAGTGTAAGAATAATTGTTAAAAGTGTTTGTATAAAAAAGACTAACCCTAAATTAATCTTCAATGTAGAAAGTAGATAAGGGCATTTTTTTTTTTAAAGAATGGGGGGGCCTGGGCGGCACCTGTAGCTCAAGGAGTAGGGAGCTGGCCCCATATGCTGAGGGTGGCAGGTTCAAACACAGCCCTGGCCAAAAAACTGCAAAAAAAAAAAAAAAAAAAAAAAGAGTGGTTTCCCTGTTTGAAACCATTATAAAAGACTCATCTATATCATAGTAAGTTTGCTTTACTTTGAATGACTACAAATTCCACTGTATCCTGCACAACCTGAAGTGGAAAGGTGAGTAGTGGCACAGTCTGGGGGTCAGCAGGTGTCCTGGTAAGCAGCGATGAAGAGAGAATATGCAAGTTCCTAAACACCACATATTCTAGGGAGTTCGAGGTGCTATTAGACCTGCCAGCAATAAATATAAGGTAGATAGATCACGTATTATCAATGATGCTATGTGAAATGTCATAAATTTTCAGGTAATTTTCTTCCTGGAAAACTCATTTTTAAGACAAAATTGCTAGGCAGAAGGTTTTTTTGGTCGTCAATGTGATCCACTTCACTTTCTCACCTTCCCCATCGAATCGAAATCTAGCAAGTAAGCTCTTTGGTTTACCCAGCTAAACATGGTTTTAGTTCTGGAAAATAAGCAGCTTCATCTATATTTCGAGAAGGGCTACTTTATACAAAATAGCTATAGCATATTTGAAGAGTCTTCCAAAGACTTTTTCCATGGAATCTGGTCTAGCAGTTTTGTTACTGAGATCACAGGCTATGTGCTGTATTTAACTAACTTGGCCTTACTGGTCATTTTTCCTCTTCTAGAATGTGCAATGGAAGAGCGTACGTATATACAAGCTCACAGAGCTGCCTATGAATCTCAGAAACAGGGAAATCAATCTAGATTTCATTGGCACGATATTTGAACTACTGCGTGTCAAGCTCCTAGGAACAGCTACAAAGCTATTCTGCGCACACCTAAATGGGCTTGTATGCCACAGTTTCAAAATCTATGATGTGTAGCATAGAATCAAACTTCTGAGCTCATATTCAGATTTATTATAAGCTATCCACAGACAGAAGAAGAAAATCACAGCATCAAATACCTAGGAAATTCAGGGGGGAGAAGTCACTTCTGGGCATTTGAATAAAAGTCGGAAGAAACCTCTTTGCATTTCACCCGCACATTACAAGCTGTGCTGGTCGCCCTGCTCTGGGTAGGCACTGCTGGTACCATTTATTTTGCTTTTTCTTGGGGCAGGCACAATCTAATACAATTGTATGCCTTTCCATAAATATGATTTATTAAATGTATTATTGCTAAGTCTGATGTAATCCCTATACTTTTGTAATACTTTAAAAATATATTCACAAATCAAAAAACAATTCTGGTAGGTGATACGAGTATATTTTTGGATCAGAAAATACATAGACTGTTATAGAATGATTTATAAACTGGTTGTCCAAATCTTCCTTAGTCTACCTGCAGGCCTTACCTGAGATAAACACTTTTTATACTGTGTACTTAAAAGGGGGGAGGGAGGATCCTATTTATTTGGCCAACAGAGATGGGACTGATAGCCAATGCTTTCATTTAAGCTCTGGTCTCAAACTGGTTGCTTCCGTCATTTGGGCCTCCATTTCATCAGGATGTACCTTCACTGCTGGGAATGAATGCAATGGTAATGACCCCCATAGCTCATGTTGCACCCCATTTTTGTTTGGCTGATTCTTATAGGGGGGCTCATTAAGATCAAAATGGACCTCAAGGAAATTCCAGACCAGTAGGGTGTGTCCTGCAGCCGGCTCACCTCCAATAGTGGCTCAACCTCCTTACAGGACCCCACTTGCATGCACACATTTGCACAGCGCACACACTAACATCATTTCCAATACAGAAAGGCCAAGCAGAGACGGGGCCAGACCGTATTTCCTAAGGATATGAGGTCAGAAGTGGAGGCTCTGCTCTAATGGGTTAGTTCAACTGCTTTATTCCGTTCAGAGGACAGTGCAGAGATTATCATTTGTGCTGACTCGTGTACAGCTATCTCTGACTATTTCACATGGTGCATTTAAAAAACCGTAACACATGAAAAACCTCAAGTAAACATAGTCAAGATAACTTTCATAAATTTTTTATCCCCAAGAGAATATAACCACTATTATTCCTAGAAATACTCCCATACACACAGCTGCGTCTCTTCTCCTGACTTTCATAGAGAGATATTGTAAGCAGAACATAGAAAGCCTGCTACACTGTCGCTTTATCTTCAGATCCCAGGATGCTGAGCTCTCTGTGACAAGCCCATGGGAGTGCAGGAGAATTAACGGCAAATGCAGATGTAGTTTTCACCATGGCCAGTGCCATAAAAATCCCCATTTCTGAATGGAGAAACTATGCCCCAAGGCTTTAAATAACATGTCTACGTTGCCAGCTAGTAAGTGAGGGGCTCAGGATTCACATTCAGGAGCTGTCTGAGGGGCGCCAAAAGAAGCACCCCCCCACATACACACCATGACCACAGAGTGCTTGAAGCAAGTGGCTGAAGCAGGGGAGCGGCTCTCATAACATCCTAAGTTACAAAATGTGAGTCCTGAATACAACAAAGTTTGTCCCCTAGACTTTGCTATTGTTGTATTACCTACAAAAACACTTAAAATACAAGGAAACACCAGATTCACAAAATATAAACCCGTCTATAAACAGATCTCCAACCTATGCATCTATTCCTGCCTCCTCCAGAACACCAACTTTCGATGGGTGGCCATGATTTGCGTTCACAGAGGTGGAGAGTCAAAGTCTGGAAGTCCTTGGGGCACAACTGACTTGACCAAATGGAATGGGCTGCCCTGCGAAGCACATGGGGGCAGAAGGGCCAGCATAGTACATCTCCTTCAAAGGGATAGCTGATGAAATTCTGAAAGCTTATCATCTTGCCAATTTGAATTTTCCAAATATACCATGGAAATGCATTCGAGAATTGCAGGCTGATAAAAAATCATGCCAGAAGGGAAAATGAAAATGCCAAAATTCTCAGCTTAGTCTTGCCAAGCACGTCCACCAGCAATATGGTGAGAAAAAGCAACTGGGCCAATGGTAAGATATTCCTTAGATGGTGCAAAATGGGAAATAGCTTCTCCACCATTAGGAAAAGGGAAGCTTCTGGGCTGTCATCACATTCTTCTTGGTTTTCAGATCTGATGAAGAAGTAAACCTCTCTTAATTCTTAAATGTATCAATTTCACATGCAAATAATTCCACCTTTCAAGAAAAAATTAGCTTCTGATATTTGCATCAGAGGACTAATTCCATTGCAGATTGTAGAGATTAAATCCATGGCTCACCCTGTTTTATCACAGGAGTAAATGTCTGATACTCTCAGTCTGCTCTTTCTGCTCAGATTCACCTTATAGGTTCTGGTCTCTTTTTAGAACAGGAATGACATTGTAACAGAATACAGGGCAAGGCACAGTTGAGAGAAGATGAGGGTCTGCAGAGCAAGAGAAACCAATAAGGCCAAGAAGACAAGCAGATCCACCTTATCTAGGCAAGGAAGAAAGAAGCGGAAGACACCAGAGATTTGGGCAGTCAATTCCAGGGAGGCCAAGTTCTGAGATGGGGAAGTGGGTAGGCAGAGCAGAGAGCCTTAAGGGGAATCTAAGACACCTACAGAGAGCCAAATATGAAACACAAGGGTACCCACAGGCCCAAGGTGTCACCATCTACAATTCTACGGTGAGTGCTGCTTAAACCTATATACTTTTATTTGGTGCATTGGTAAGGAAGTTGGCTTTGTTTGAGGTCATCCATGTCTCCTGTTTCAATGAATATCAGCAACAACCTATCATGTATCTAGGACCAACTCAAGAGTAAGCCTGGTCACTACCACTGGCACCACCTGGGACCACTGCTGCCATCACGAGGAAAGGCTTGTACTTAAGCCCAATCCCTTAGTATCAACAGTTTCTAAGGGCCAGATCCCAACAAACTGTTCTCTATCTATTTCTAATTAAAGGATGCTTTGAAACATGAACCATCACCCCTAGGTGAATGATATTTGACAGGTTATTCCCAACTCTCACCGAGAAGAAGCTCTGCAACCTAATTTGTGCATAAATTAAATTTAGACAAAAAAAATTATTTTAGAGAAAAATATAATTATTTCCCAGTACTTGTTCATATCTCTAAGCCACTAATTGTAGAAACCAGTTGATTTGATAATATAAATAAAAATTGGCCCTGGAGGGCAATAACCAATCCAATTATAAGCAATGAAAAAATGTACCCCTGCCCCCAACAAGTCATCCTGAGGCAAGTATGAAACACAGTTTCCAAATCCATCCTCTACAATTCTCTTCATACAGTGAGAAGCATGAGAATTTTGAGCAAGTATTTCAAATAATCACATACCTTGGATCATGAATAAGTGGTCTTGATATGTTTTGTGTTATGTGTTAGACATCTTTGCTGTTTTGAACATACATTGAAAAAAATATATTTCACAAAAAAATCCCCAATTTGGAAGTAAGGAACTGATGTCTATTTATTCTATTAATATTAAGGAAGTGCCTATAAAAATGTGCCTTAACATGTTGGCTCAAGTTTTTATCAAGTCTTGGGAAACCAAGAATACCACCTTAATATCTTGAAAGTTAAAAAATTGCATTTATTAAATTTTCACTTCATGTATTTGATTGTATTTCATGTATCTTCCTAGCAGATTCTGTTCCGCTTGCCTGGTGAGCTTCTATTCATATGTTAAAGCTCTCCTAAGTAAAATCCTTTCTCTATGAATCAGTTCCACACAATTACATCCTTTTGCTATTGTACATGTCATGCTATTGCACAGTTATCTCTTTTCAGGGCTATTCCCAATACTGGGAACCAATTAAGGCTAGATTTATTAATAAAACACCAAGAATACTTTCTCTAAGTGTTTCTGATACCTTGGTCAAGAAGGGAAAATCGTATTGCAAACCTTTACTCTTACAGAAGTTAAGAGAACCTTCAGAGTACTTCTCTGTGGTTCTACCCAAAATCATGCATAAAGTCATAAGATGAAGAGATCTGAAAACATCTCGGTGATTCATCCCTCGTTGTCTCCCTTTCCTTCCACCTCCCACTCATGCAATCCCAGACTGAGAGGGAGAAAGGTACTCTGGGAAGCAGTTCTGAACGCCCCGCTCCCTTTGGAAACCCCTTTTACAAGCAACCCAGGTGCTGGGTCCAGCTCTGTCTGCAATCTGGTTTATTTTTTTAAGGATTTCACATCTGCTCAGAACTTCCTTCCAGTTAATGAGACTCTCTCGAATCAAGCCACAGAGGGCTTTTGATCCTAGTACCAACCAACTTCAGGCTAAGATGCCAGGCACTGGCTGAATTGGCACAGTGGGCCTAAACCCATGCTTTATTTTAAGGAAGAAAAAACAAACTCAGACTGAATGTGTAACATGGGGGGAGCGGTGAGAGGAGGTAAGGGGGTTAAATAAAGGAATTTCCCCTGATCAGGCTACGCCTACAGCTTGTTGACAGTTCTGCACCAACATACTTTGTTTTTTAGGCAGAGAAAAAGTGGAACATTAAAAACATAAAAGAAAAATCACAATTAATCACACTGTGTAGAAATATACATTGTTAAAATCATTCAACCCTTCTTAGTTTGTGTTTTTACTTAGTTGAAATATAATTTTGCATTTTGTTCTATACACACTTAACATAATATGAAAAGTGTTTACTGATTTACATATGATACTATTCACAAATATCATTCTGAATGGCTGAAAAAATTTTAAAATATAAATAAATGTATCCATAAATTACCTTATCCTATCTGCACTATCAAGTAGTTATTTTCAATGTTTTCTTTTATAAAATCCTGAAATGAACATCTATGGATATGGGTATCTTTGCTTTTTCCCCCTTGAATGTCTCTGATCCAGATAGCTACATTGTATTGAACAGTTCAATAAATAAGATCGTCCACTGCTCCTCAATCTCCCAACAGGAACCTTGTCTCAACAGGTTTCTTAAAATTCTACTGAAATGTCAAAGGTTTCTGCCAGCAAAGTGTCAGCAAGGAACCCTTTAATGTCATCATGGATGCCAATTCTTCCTTTCCTTTTTTGCAGAAAGAGCTACAGGTCTTCAGCCCCATTCAGAGGCAGGTAATCAACCTCACAAACAACTAGAGGCTAGGCCTTCCCAGCTTGGGCCACAGCATGGTTTGCAAGTGAAGTGTTTCCAAGCATCTCAGCCCTGGCCTCCGTGCAGGAGTCCAGGCCAGCATGAAAAATCATTTGGCTTTTGTCAGGCAGTAAATACCACCAAAAACACATCTAAAGGTGGTATTAAGACAGAAAAAAAAATCCTTTTTCCTCTCTCCTAGAAATATCTTAATTTTTTTCTTCTGGTCTTAAAACAAACTACTACTTTGAAGAATCACTTCTTAGCCGTACAATGAATGCCTTTCCCTTATGGACTCAATTTATTCCACAGGTTGAAAGGTTCATTCTAGAGTGTGTTTTTTTCCTTTTAAAACACTATCAGCTTATTTTTAAAAAGAAAGATTAGCTACATTTTTTTTTTTTTTTTCACGAGGAAAGTTTAGTTCAGATAATGCTTGTTAAGCCTATCTACTGTGTATTTGGCAGACACCTGGGGTTGAAAGGTGAGTAAGAATTATTTCCACTTCTCAGAAGTTCAGTCAAGAAAGAGAAAGGCTGGATAACTACCTATAACTTAAGACCATGGCCTTCGCTGCCTTGTAGGACTCTGCAGAATGGCCCCAAGGTGGGACTTTGTGGTGGCAGAGGCCTGTTTGAAGCAAAGGTAACTGGTCCGCAGAAATTTCCCAACTCAACGTATGGCTAAATAGTTAAGCTTTATAAGAGAGGGAAAAAGAAAGTGAACTTAAGAGGGAACGATTCCTCCTGTCCCCCATCAAAGGGCTCTCCAGGGCCATGCGCTGGGCTTGGAAGACAAGCAGATTTTCAACAGAAAGGGCTGCTGAGGGAAGATGGTCAAGGACAGAGATTTGGAAGTGCAAAGCATTCTCAGGGAGCAATCTATATGGTTAATTAGGGGCTGGTAGGGTGTGTGTTTCTGAGTATAATGGACATGTGGTTTGGAAAAGTGGTTTGGGCCAGAATCTGGAGCTTCATTATCAGCTAGAAGAAGAGGGAGCCAAAAGTTTTGAGACAAATGTCTTATGATGAGAACTGTGTTCTAGAAAGGTAATCCTGGCAGCTGAGGGAAAGGGAACCTAAGGGTGAGCCTAGTCCAGATTTGCGGAGAACAATTATAAGACAAACACACAGTCTGCATAAGAGATGTTGGAAGCAGGAGGGCAGGGTATGGAACACACTAGACCCTGTGAGGGAAGGGTACTCATTGGGTGGCTAGGACGTGACAAGACAAAGAGTGATTCTTCAGAGTGGCAATTTCTTTTAAGAACAAAAGAAAAAATAAAGGTATTTTAGGAAGGGAAAAGATATTTTTATCTGTCTTAAAAACAACTCTAAATTTGCTTTGGTGGCATTTACTGCCTGACAAAAGACAGGTTAATTTTTGTGCTGGCCTGGGCTTCTGGACAGAGGCCACGGGTGAGACAGTGGCACAGGAAATTGGGACCACAGAACTGCAAGAAAGGTGACCTTTTCTCAGCCACTGGTGCTCTATCAGGGAGAAAAGGGAAGGAAGCCACAGGTCACTCCCAGATCTCAAGTCCAGGAGATGGGAGACATTGCCGTGTCACTCCCAGACTTAGCACAGGAAAGGTAGTGGTAAGAGAGCCTGAGAATGAAGGGTTTGGTTTTGTATATCTTGAGTCTGAGATATTTGTGGGCCATCCACAAGGATGGAGCTCAGGAGACCATGAGGGTGGACTCCTGTGTGCCTCAGGTGATGACAGAAGAGAAGAGCAGGTGGATGGGAAGGGGGCGGTGGGAGGTGAGGGGAGAAAAGTGGGCCCTGGGGAAGGTTGATGCTTAAGGGGTCAGTGCCACTAGAATCCAGGAAGGGAGAGGATCCCTGGGGTCAGGGGCAGGTTGGGAGGGACACAGGAGGCAGTGCTTCAGAGTGGTGGGAACAATCAGGGTGTGACCTTTATCTAAGTGAAGCAATTGCAGCAAGTGGATGAGGATGAACACCAGACCATGTGGAGGTGAGAAGTAGGGAAGGAGAGAGGGCATCTGTCCTAGAAAATTGGCAGTGCAGAGACAAACAGAGATTGGATAAGAACTTGAAAGAGGAACAGGGTTGACAAATATTGTTTGAGGACAGAAATGATTTTGGTCTATTTTTAGGCTGAAGAGAAGAGATGGGGGTGGGGGAGGATGCAAATAGGAATGAAGGTATAAGGGATAAAAGACTTATCTTTATAATATTCTTGGTGCCTATCTTTCTCATCAGAGCAGGGATTCATAACAATGCGACTTCTTTCCAGTCTTAAATTTAGAACAACTCAGCAACTCCTCTCGGTTCCCACTTGCCTCTTAGAAATCGTGTCTTTTGTGGCTAAAGAGGTTTACAAGTATTCAAAACATATGTTAATGTATTTTAGGGTCACATATCTTTCCTTGAATTAGTTGTACTTTTAGCTACCTGTAAATTGTTTCCTAAAAATATCACGTAACTCAAACAATGATATTACATTTCTTGTACACATGTACGCACATATATGTACACACAAGGTGTCATTTGAATAGACACCGTGTGTATTGTAGTGTGTGTTCCCTTCCAAAGCCACAGTAAGATAGTTTTAAGGAGAGAGTATCCCACAGGACTAAGGGCTGCAAAGGAGGCAAATCACGATTGAGATTTACAACTGTTCGTCAGAGGTCATTTTTGGCTTTGAAATCAGGGGCTTTTGTGGCTAAAGAGGTTTTCAAGGACTTTTAGTGCTTTTTAGAGTCATATTACATTATATTTTAGTGCTTTTTAGAGTCATATTTCTCTTCTTATGCTCTGTTGTATTTTTAGTGAGGGCACGAGACAGGTTGCAGTGGACTAGTAAGTGAGAAGGAGAGGGAACTGGGCAACTATTTGAGGAAGCTGGCGTGGAACAGGGCCAGGCGTGATCAGAGGGTTGAGAAAGTCACTTATTTGTTCTTTACAAGGTGGGAGATGTGTGTGCCTTAGATGCTGGTGGGAAGACAGGAGCCAATGGGGGCCCGGAGCAGAGGAAAAGGATGGAATTCAAAGCCCCAGTGGAGGATGTCTCGGAGACACAGCCTTGTCCAGGAGGGAAGGGTGGGGTGTGCAAACGCAGTAGAAAAGCCCAAGGTCCTGCCGTCAGTGATGGGCAGCCCTGGACCAGATTCCATGTCTCCTGGGCCTAGTACGGGGCACCCTGGAAGCCCTCGGGTCATTTTCCTCCTGGGAATGGCCCAAATGCTTTACACTTATTAAGGTGAGCCATATAGAACCACTGATTTCATGATTCAGAAATGATTGAATATTGGCCATTTCACGTGGTCTGCCCAACACTGGCTTATTTAGAACCACCATTAAGACCTTAAGATCTATGCTTTGCAGATGAAGAGACACAGGACATTAATCTGCCTCAGACCGCCCAGCAAGGCCATGCCGGAGCAAGGCTAGGAATCCCACCCACGCCTGGGGTCCGGGGTCAGTGCTCTCGGCTGACAGGCTTTACTGCAAGTTACAGTGGTGAGTGAGTTAAATGATCACAGAACAAGGAAACCGGAGCACGTGAAAGAGAAGCAGGCACTGTGAATGACACATAGGACCGTGTCTGAAATCAACAGTGACTGCCCACGGGGACTCCCTCTGACTCCCCAGAGCAGACAGCAATTATTGCAGTTTCTGTCAGATGAAAACTTGAAATTACAATCAAATATTGGCAGTTTCATATGGTTCTGCCTCATCTTTTTTGGGGGGATGGGAAGCACACAGGCAGAGGGTGTGTCTGTGGACCTTCGGGTCTCCATTTTCAGCCACCTCTGTCCTAAGACAAAAGTTTGTTAAGTTGACAATTTATACAAAATTCTAGTAAACTGCATCCAAAAAACATTAATGTCTCCCTACTCACAGGCTATCTTTCTGAATCCCTCTGATCAGGGTCTGCTTAGCTGAGGCTTGAAAGCAAATATCCAGGCCTGCCTAGTGCCCAGACCATAATGAAACCAGCCCAAGCAGTTTTTCCTAAAACTCTTGAGAGCAAAAGCACATTGTTTTATACATATTTTTTTATTGTGATAAATGCATCTTACCAGGAACCCATCTGCATCACGCACAGCTCTCACCCTTTTCTGCTTCTGTTTTAAGAACATAAAAGTGGCCAGGGAGCTTTTGGACAGAAACCCATGCTCTGTGATTCACAAAATGGAAATCTGGCATTATATGCCAATGACATTTACTTCTGTGGCAGCTCAAGCGGCAAAAAGCCATATGCCACACACCTCTGATCCAGCCACAACACACAAACGGATATGTGAGAGAAAAATAGGAGAATGCGACCAGAAGACTTCTAGGGAGTTGACTGCCTCTGGCATATAGAACAATCACTGTGGCAAGAACTGAGTCCTCTGGCTCTATGGCATTCTTGGAAGAATGCCATTTTTTTTCCCCCCCTAATTTAAGAGAATTTCAGGAGGCGAGGGTAAAATACAAAAGATAATCTTTGTGAAGGACACAGTCACATCTGTGATTTAGCATGGCTGCTAAACAGGCACATGTTTCTTGAGTGTGCTTTGGTAGGGACTAGTCACCCAAATGGGATGGAAGGCTGGCAGCCCTGTCTGTCCTCTGCGTGGGGAGGTCTGTCAGCAGCCATCTGGGAAGGGACAAGTGCTATTATTGCTACCATTTCCCCACTGGCCTAGAAACAGGACTTGTGGGAAACAGAGAATTCCCCAAATGGCCAGGGCATATGGGTTAAGCATGTCTAAGACCGACATGAAAAATGAGTGAAGGTGAAAAATTAAACAAAGGGGATTTAGGTTTGGTTTTCACTGCACCTTGGAAAGGAGAAATTCATTTTCCATTGCAACAGCTGAATATCTCTGAGGCTTTCCATTTATCCTATATAAAGCTGCATGGGTGGGGAAAAAAATAACTATAGTAATTTTTTATTAAAAAACACACAAACATAAAAATCATTCTATAACTTCCTCAAAGTACTGACATCTGAAGAAGAGATTTTGATGAAAGGGTCTAAAGCATTCTCAACAAGTCCTGTTGGCATTTGACACAAGGATTCTTTCTTTATTATTTTTTTTTGAGACAGACCTTCAAGCTGTTGTCCTGGGTAGAGTGCCATGTGTCACAGCTTCTAGCAACCTCTAGTTCCTGGGCTTAAGTGATTCTCTTGCCTCAGCCTTCCAAGTAGCTGGGACTACAGGCACCTGCCACAATGCCCAGCTATTTTTTGGTTGTAGTTGTCATTGTTGTTTGGTAGGCCTGGGCTGGATTCGAACCCGCCAGCTCTGGTGTGTGTGGCTGGCGCCTTAGCCGCTTGAGCTACAGGCACCAAGCCTGACACAAGGATTCTTTATTCTGTAGAGCTGCACAAATACCTATGGCTTCTCGGAACTTAACAACAATTTCTATCCATATTAAAATGGTGTAAATTAATTCAGCTTATTGGCCAGGTGGACTATTTCAAATGATCAGTGAATTAAACATTTCTGGCCATTCATTCATTCGACATTCAACCCAAAGTAATTGAGTAGATACTACTTTCATCTGGAGGATTTTAAGACATAAAAGCTATAGTTCTTGCTTCCAATGATAGATTTACTTAATTTAGAAAGATAGATTTATAAATAATTAACTGCTCTGGAGCTAGAAGATATTTTCCAAAAGTAATTTTGAAATCCATGTTGTGGGGGTAGAGGTGCAAACTTTCATTCTGAATGAAAGGGAGATGGTGACCATCTCACTAAGGTAGTGCTTGTGCAAAATTCTAAAGGATAAGTAGAATTTTAACAGGCAGATGGGGGAAGACATTTCTGGCAGAGGCGATGAGAATGAGCTAATGCCCCAAACAAGAAAGCACTATCACATATACAGAAAGTGGAGAGCAGTTCAGGATACGTAGGCAGGGCCTAGGGGCAGGTGCAGGGTGAAGATATGGGGATAAAGCTGGAAAAATGTTTTAAGTTCAATTAAGGAGAAATCTGAACAACTTGCTAACCATGAAACTTTATGAGTCAGGCAATGGACAGCCACAAAAAGAATAAAAGCAATAATGATATGGTCAGATATGTGTTAGGAGAAATTTGAAAAGTGGGAAAGTTTCAAAGTTGGGAGATAAGTTAGTGCAACAGCTGGTGTCTTAGTCAGCTATCACCACACTATGCTATGTAACAACCCAGACAGCTAAAAAGTCATTCTCATACTTCCATGTCTACAGGTCCGCTGAGGTGGCTCTTTTAAGCTATAATTTTGTGGCCTGCCTGGAGAAACTTTGTTCCATGTGTCTCATTCTGAGACCTATATACCAAGGGGGCCTCAGCCACTCAGAGTATATAGTTCTTATGATGACAGCAGAAGTTCAAGAGCCCATCCCAACCACGCAAGCAATAGTCAATCCTCTGCTCACTTCACACCTCAACGCAATGGACACACCACATCTCAATGGACCAAGCAAGTCACTTGCCTAAGCCAAACATCAAAGGGTGGAGGAAATACACTTCACCTACCAAGAGGTCATGGCAAGGATGTGGAGGGTATACCTACCATGGAGCACTGAAGAACTGCGACCAGCCATTCAATCTACCACAACTGGGGTCAGAGAAGAGGAAGATATGAATCAAGGCAATGACAAAAAGGCAAAGGACCACGTAGTGGTTACAGTGACTTTGACCACGATTGGACTCACAAAGGGGAACTAGTCTATACGTTTCCAAAGAGCAGTGTGCTAGATAACCAGCTCCATGACAGAGGGAACCATCCTGTCTTGTTCACCTCTGTATTCCCAATGCCTACCACAGGCCTTGTGTCACAGACACAGACAAATACTTGTGGAAAGGAGAGATGGCATTCAAGGTGTAAGTTGAATCATGACTCTGTTAACCAAAACGTGGAACAATGCTGGGCCAGGCTGTCTGGGTGATAGCTGCAAAATAGGAACTCCGAGCACTTTCTAAAGTCGAAGCCTGGTGCTAGATACTGAGAATAGAGGCAAAGCAAGGCTCTGCTCTCAGGAAGCATGACAGTCAGACAGACAGCTGCAGCCCACTGTGGTAAGTTCTAGGGTATGGGCACTCACAGGGACAGAGCAAGGAGAGCATCTCAGGGGCTTCTGAGTGAGTTGTTGCCAAAAGTGATAGCTGCACTTGAGAACTGTCCTAATGAAGGGCAGCCAGATGAGGGGACTGGTATCTCAGCAGACCACCTGCCTAAATGACATTCTCCCACGCAGTTTCACTGAGCACCTGCTATTATCTTTTTTACCAGAAAGAACAGCAGGAAAATACACAGAAACAACAAAATAAAGGGGAGAGGGAAGAGGAAAGGAGAAGAAACCAGCAATTTGGAATTCTCATCTCTCAAATTCAAGTTCTCATATTTTCCCTACAGCAATTTTTTCCCAACAAGATTTTTCTCCCTATAACAATTGCCACAAAATGGCTGGAGAAATTGCTGTCAAAGTCAGCCTTACTTTGATGCCCTCCACGTCTTCTCAGCATTTGTCCCTGCTTCTGACATGTTTGACGCAATGGCTTGGCTCCATGCCTGGTGAGGGGGCAGGCAGGCCAGTGCCTGGGCTGAACAAGGCAGGTCAGTGTTTTGGCTCCTATTTAGCAAAATGCAGGTGGACAATCGTGATCGTAATTCACCGTTGCTCAGATATAAAAGCATGATTTTGAAAATTCTGCCTTAGCATATCAGTAATGTAAATTAACATTTCAATATGCACATTTAATAATTTGGTAACTAAGAATATATTTTAACACCTGATCCTCCCAGATTTGGCATTTTTGTAGAAGATATTGGAAATCTCACTTGAGATCTTCTAACTTGTTGAAGTCTTTGCAAATGATTTCCAATCTATGCTCTTACTTATGACTCCTTATCTTATCTGGGTGAGGCCCCTCTTTGCCCTCAATACCCCACCCATCATAGCATCTGCAGAGCACCTCCCCGACAGCATTATCTACTCTCTGCTCCACCTGAGGAGACATTTCCACCTTTCTAGAACTGTGTTCTCAACCTTCCCCGTATCATAATTTACACTGCAATTGCAAAATAAACATTTTCTTTTAATTCAAGGAGAGCTTGTATTTCATGAGAGATTCCCACCTAGTGGTACCTCTTAGCTATCCAACTTTGATTCCTATCTCCCCTTTAATTTAAAATGCCTAAATCTCATTATCCTTACTTAAAACGTAGGTAATTTCCTTTTAATTGGACATATACTAATAAAATGGTTTCTGTGCCATTATCAAATCCCCCCTATAATCCACAATGGGATCTGGAATTCAGGTCATAGAAACCAGTTAACAACTCATACAGAGCCCCAAGGTGTAGTTAATAAAAGGGAAAGAAGTTTCAGAAGTCACTGAATAGAGTTAAGAAAAGCAGTTAACTAAGAGAGTTGCCATTATTCTCATGTTGAGGGTGGTCTGAAATTGAACCAAGGGATTGATGTGTCTCACTGCTGCCCAGTAGAAGAGCCTATTAGTTATGTTCTTCTCGTGATTGGCAAGTCTCAATGTAGCACATGTTATACATGCAAAGAAAGATACACTGGCCCTAGAAAGACTTTAGAAATGAGAACTCTATGCAAGACCCTGAACACCCAAGAAATATATTTACTATTGTCAGGCTTATCCAAAATTATGTATGAACTCCATCATGGTCAACATCATTTTCATAAATGTTCCAGTCATAGAGAATGCCCAGAAAGCAAAATATTATTAGCAATGTCTTCCAGTCAAAGGTAGCCATCAACCTTTAAACATATTTTAAGCATTTAAACCAATCTTATGGAAAGTACATGAACAGGGTCAACAAAATTTAATCCCCCAGGATAAGGAGATGCAGCTGGGGCTGTAAACAGATGTGGGGATTGGGGGAGGGGCAGGACACTGGCAGAGCCCCAGGAGAGTCCCTACAAATGGGCCACTTCATGGTTATGTCTACATTCTTCAGAGAAGTTGCATGGACCCCATGTAGCTGGGGCCACCGTGGAACAAACTGAAATGGCCATTCTATTAAGGTAGGTTTTCCATCAGCATTGCCAAAGGCTCCTTTTCCCTTTTCAAAGGCTTTTGGAATCCCATGTCACCCTGTCTTCTCCCCACTCTATTACTGTGGACTGGTGCTGACTCCAGGCCAGCGCTGAGCCAAGCTGTTCATCTGCCTGGCATGGTGAGAGTGCAGAGCCATCCCAGCTGTGGGTATTTCCCTCTCCCCATCTCACAGATGAGGAATCTGAAGCTGAGGACTGAGTCCCTTGCACAAGGTCATCCAGCTGGATGAGAGGACTTGGGCTTTTTAACGCTACTGGCCCCAACCATAAACAACTGCACTGCAGATGATGAGTGACTCAAACCTCACACTGGGAACCTCCTCACTTAGGAATTTATCCACACCATGGTCAAAATCCCATCTGTAGCTAAGGCAAAGTTTACTGGATCCCCATATAGAAGTATGAGACAAACTGTATTTAGTATTTGAACAACAGCAAAGCAGTATCTCGGGAAACCAACACAGCTCAATTATACTGCATGACCAAGTGCAGATGATTGCCAATTGAGCCTTGTCTGTTGAGATTAGCAGCACCTCTATTTGTATAGGGCAATTTGAAAAGCAAACCTTCTAGGGACTAATTCTCACAGTGAATGGGAAATAGTATTGTTATCATTGTTGCCACTACCAGCTTACAGCTGAGAAGGGACTTGGAGGTTAAAGACACTCTGGAGGTCACACTGCCAACCCAGTGTGAGGGGCCAACCCAGACTGCCACCAGCAACCTCTGGTGACTCTCTGTCTTGAATCTTATCTCTATACCTGGAATGGGGGCCTGTGTGAGGGGCAGGGGGAATAATCATCCCCAGGGGGGGCAAAAATTGGTCCTTGGAAGAGCAAAAAAATCCTACTCATTTTATGTCTAAGGTACAGATATATTCAGTACATGAACAGATAAACAGTATGTCTGTAACTACAATTTCAGGGGGAGGGTGATTAGGGGAGAAATCTAAAAAGCTCCTTGGCGTCCTCCCTCACTCTGGTCTAATAATGCAAAAGGAAGTAAAAATACTGCTGCACACCACAACTGCCTCCCTGGTGTAGCCAGGCCCACCTTATCTGGAATGGATACATTGCTATTTATAAAGCATACACATTAGGGTCTATTTGAACCAATACTAGTTGAAAAAAAAAAAAAAAATTAGCCAAGTCACTTTCTCAGTTCTGCTGTCTCCAGATAGTGGAAATGCTACTGAGGACTGTCCAACAGAGAGTGGCAAATTCCATAAAAAAGCATAACCCTACCTTACATGAACAGCTCAAAAGTAGACACACATGAAACCAACCACCTGCTACCTATTAATGGGAAACATAAAAAGAAAAACATAAATCTATTCATATAATGCATTCGCTTCTAGAAGAGGTTGCACTGCTCGTGCAGCAAACTCAGAGATCTTTATGAAACATGAGGCCTTTTGCATAAATATTTGTTACCAGCCTAGACAGCTGAAAAATGGATAACCTCACTGCATGACATTGGCGCTCTTTAAAAGACTTCTCTTCTACTCAAATATTCATGTTTCAATTAAAACATACACCTACTTTATTAGCCACACCAGGCTCAGCTCAGATCAATAACAGTAGCACTAGATAGAATTCTAATGAAGATAAACAACGCCAAGTCCTCCCAGCTTCCCCTGGGCACAGGCGCACAAAGCTTCCTTTCACAGCTCGGCTCCAAGATATTTTACAGTCACCTGCCTCATGCAAATGAGGAGATTCATGTTTATTCATGGTGAGAGTTACAGACCACCTTTCATTCCCTAGGCCAGCTCAGCTAACCAACAGAGCGCCTTCTGCACCGCTATGAAGTTGAGCTGGCCCAGGAAGGGGACTCCTGAATATATAATTGTCCCCTGAAAATCATGTGCAGAAATTCAGTAAGCTGCAAACAGTTTGAGGAATGAACATATTTCCTTTTTTTATTCACGTGTTTGCTGCCTTTAAGGTTTTAGACACCATCCCTTTTCTATACACTCGATGTGACTTAGCTGGTGGTTATTCCCCATGCATAATCTTCCAAGAGATTTCTCAGGATGTTTCCTTCTGTCTTGCTCTCAATTCTTCCTAATTGAGATTTTCTTCCATTGACTTGGATAAAGCTCACAGGCTGGCCAGGGGCAGCTGCAGCTTTGTTTAACAGGCCTGGGTTTCTCCCCATGCACAGTCTCTGCTATTTTACGGGATGGTTTCTCATCTGCAAGCCTGAGATTCTAAGCTCTGCTGTGTATGCTTAGCTTATGCTGTTGTATAAAGTTTCGAAATAATACTTTTACTCCAGAATGATTTCATTTTTTACATCATTAGTTTCTTCCCTGTTGGTTATTTGAAAGCTTGGCAAAGTCATCTGATTTGGGTTTATAACACTCATTTTCATAGCATCTAAAGCAGTGGTTCTCAACCTTCCTAATGCCCGATGTATTTTCATTGTTACAAAGGGGTCGCGACCCACAGGTTGAGAACCACTGATCTAAAGTAATGTTAATGCTATGAAAAATATTTCGATGGTATTTAAAAGGGCCCAACAACTAGGTAATTGTTGGGAGGCCTTAGTTTTCACCAGCCATTAACTATATGAGATTTGTGGGACCTGTTGAATTTTAGGCTGCTGCCCTGTATTTTACACAGGAAACTAAGGTATCTAATGAAGGTGTTTGGAAGAAGATACTACCCAAATCCATCCACAAAATATTCGGCTCAATGCCTATTTTTCCCAAGTTAAATGGGACACTAATACAGTTCAGAACTTAATGTGAGATTCATATACAACTTTACTTTTTGATTTTTTAAACATAATAATCCCCCCCAAAAGTCATTATTTGAAAAGGGCAAATTACTCATAGAAAGGTAAAAGGTAAAAAGAACACTTTAAATTACAAATGACATTTTTACTTCCTCAAAGCATTTTTACATTAATTATTTCAACTTAAATTATTTCATACGACCAATAAGAGAGGGCAACAGTATCCTTTTAAAAATCAGGGTGGTTTCTTTTCTTTTTTTTTTTTTTTTTTAAATTTTTAGAACAGAACTCTTGAGGAGCAGAACCAGGAGCAGAACGCAGGAGAGAAAGGCCAGCAGACATGTTCTTCCACTGTACCTGCAATTTACAGGAGCTGCGGGGTGATAAGTGTCACATGTGAGATTCTATTGACCCAAATCACCTCTAATGATCAAATCTACTTTAAGGAAAATACTCATTCGTTTGTTCCCTTCAATGATTTAATTAGTCTGTAGTGCAACTGGGTACTGAGATAATTGAGTTTCAAAAGCTTCCAGAAGATTCTAATGCACGGCTAAAGCTGCGAAACACAATTACACACAACTATGTACATTGAAGCACATGCTCTTATTAGAAATTTTTATTTTTTATTTTTATTTTTTTATTAAATCATAGCTATGTACATTGGTATGATCACGGGGCATCATACACTAGTTTCACAGACCGGTTGACACGTTTATATCACACTGGTTAACATAGCCTTCCTGGCAATTTCACAGTTATTGTGTTGAGACATTTACGTTCTACATTTTAAGTTTCACATATACCATTGTAAGATGCACGACAAGTGTATTCTCACCAATTCCCCTCCTTCCACCCAACTCCCCCC